>DVZW01000080.1:0-13487 GCA_018237805.1 Mesosemia grandis
CAATGTGTACTAGTAATACCACCGAACAGATGATATTAAGTCCCATGACTATAAGAGAATTGTAATAAGGGTATGAATAGACATGGTATGGGAAGGGGTAAGCGAGGTGAAACTAGAACACATAAGTGGCGCCAGTGTGTACTAGTACTACCCACGACTAGCCGATGATAATAAGTCCCATGACTAGGTATATGTACTCTTTATAGTTCTATTTATAGTTCTCTCGGCTTACCCAGTAAGAATCGGTAAAGATATAATACTAATAAATTAATAATAGTAGTAATAGCTACATGACCTAGACAAGCCGCGCCTCCCGAATTTTGTCGAGAATGTCACGTAAAATAACAAATTAAATACCGACACAACACGGTCATGTTACTTGGAATGTCCTGAGTAAGCAATTCGAGTAATTTAAGCACGACGCCACTGTCTTAATAAAATAAAGCTGAGGCAACACGAACACATATATTTTTATTTTATTTTTTATGTATGTACATTTCCTGCTTACTTACGCCAGATCGCTTGCGAAGTAAGACGGGTGAACCGAGCGTCAAAGATTCACACAACCGGATCTCTTTCTTAATATAATAATTTAAAAAAAAACAACAACATCACGCCAGCTTGCTCCGAAGGCGTTGGCAACGGTGAAACACACCCGAGGCGCTAGTATTTACAAATATTACCCACGAAGATATGAGTACCGTGATGTGACAGGTGGCACGCCTGTCGCCATATCGTGCATATAGTCCAATCCCGGGCAGTATGGTTTTTTAGAATAAATAAAAAAATATCATCACGGCCATTATCACCGAACGGGTGTACAGAGGTGAAACCAGCGGCGCTAGTTTGTACCTACTAGTATGCCCACGACTAGCCGATGGTCGATGGGTTAGATAGGAGCAATCCTACTTATCGCAAAACTAACAATTTATTATAATTGTTTGTTATTAATTGGTTTTGATTACACCAAATAAATCTGATGGCATTGGGTACCATGGGCGACTACGACTGTCTTCTCGACCAAATTTGTCGCGCCTTGGAAGAAGGCGGAGTCATCGAAACGGGTGTGATTGAATCTCGATGTTTGGTGCTCGGTTCTCTCTGCTTACTTCGTAAGGGACCTGGCGTGATGATATAATAATAATAACCAAAAAAACTACCACTTAGTAATTAATATGATGGTAATAAATTAAGCTACTAGGATACAACTCTCTCGGAAGACAGAATAGAGAAATTAGCCGCAGCAAGATATAGAAACACAAAAAGATGCTACTGCCACTAGATAATTCCGACTCGTTTATTACGACACCCAAGGAAAAATATCAGCTGAATAGGTAATAATTAAGGCAAATTGGAAACAACCATATATACCTGTAAAAATGAAAGCCCTAACTGATCTTTGAGATTCGCGCAGGCGGGTAATAATTAATTCAAAAGTGCCATCTCATCAAGCTTCATACAACTCGTTATTTTATGAGTTCAGTGAGCAAATTACACAACGAGTGCCCTTTGTTGGCGATCTTGACATTTTTTTATAATAAAACTGACGCAAGATTTAAGGCTTTACGAGCTTTACCAACCACACAGGATCTTTTGTACATGACATGTCGGATATAAATAATACCGCAGCACGATTAAATCTTAATATCCTAATTCAGTGGTTTTCAACATTTTTCGCGCCATACCCACATTGAATAACGAGTTATTAAAAACTCAGTTGCAAAAGCCCCCTTTTTTGCAGACGCCTTTTTGTGTATATAGCCTATGACACAACTACAATTTTGAGGAATCCAACGATACCTCATATGTCAAAAACAGCCTAGCCGTTTGAGCAAGATACCCCTTTTTCGATTTCCGGGTGCCATTTTGAAAATTAATATAGCTTGTCTGACCAATCCTACACATCAAATGTCAAAAACCGTCCACCCGTTTGGGCTGTAGGGCGTGCCAACGAAATGGACATACATCCATAATATGCTCGAAAAACATAACCAACCCACCTTCAATCAGGTAAATTATGTGTGAAAAGAGTTTTCCCTAATGAGAGTAATAATCCTAATCTCATGTATTTTGTAAGTAATAAAAAACATACAAAAGCCTTTCAAATAAAACTCAAAATAGGAAAAATAAAACATAAAAGAAATAGGCGCGTAAAGATTGAAGTAAACATTTTTTTGAGTTTTTTTGGTGTCATGGGTCACGTTTAGTTACTTTGACCAAAAACATTTATCTCGGAGAACTTGATGCCCTTGGAGATTCAGGCAAAGTCTATGGTGACCGCTCACCATTTGGCGATCCGTATACGTAAAATGAATTTTTAAAATTGTCGATATCACGAGTGTACATACTGAAATATATCGTGGCGAGCCTATCAAATAAACTATATTTGGAATTCATGTTTTCCCGGTATTTTTTGAGTATTTTTACATTTTTGTTGTTTCAAGGCACACTAAGCCGTAACATTTTGATTAGGCTAGATAAATAATATTTGACATATGGTAGAAGATAAAGTCTCATATCAAATAGATATAAAAAAATTAGGACAATGTACAGCTAATAGTATTACAAAGACAAACTATATTTAAACATAGTCCGTTTGCAATTTTATGAAATTATTCCTATTGCTAATAGTGTATTATGAGACACTAAATAAATAAATATAATCACGTCCACCATCCCCGAAGGGATAGACAGAGGAGATCTAGTATTCATCAGCGGTGCAAGTATGTATTAGTATACCTACGACTAGCCGATGATATAAGTGCCATCATGTGACAGGCGGCAAACCTGTCGCCATTCCGGGCACATATTCCAGTCCTGGGTAGTGAATTATTCAGAAAATCTAAAAAACATTATGTTATTTTTTGCCAGTCCTGGGATTCGAAACCAGTGTAATAAATTTGAGTCACTATGTGTGATAAAATAAATATAATTACATATGAGTAGTTAACCGATAGATTTGTACTCACGTAAACAGTTATTCTTGTCACTGTGTTAACATTGTATCTTGCAGCCGCATAATCTAATGGCCACATCGTAATATATTAATTAAGTTTAATAAAATAAATAATTGAACTAAATAGAGAATTCAAAATGAAACCCTATTCAGTGTAATAAAAGAATGTATTTTGATATAGCAAAAATGTTATACAAATATTAAAGATCTATCCACAAGGTGTCATGTCAGTTTCTTTGTCATACGATGTTACACAAATAATCCCTAAGGTGTCACGAATATTATATATGATATTGTAAGCCCTCAGGGGGTCACCACCTACACTTTGAAAACCACTGTCCCTACTCATTTTACCTTAACACCAACCTTCGTCTATGTAAACAAGTATGCAAGTGACACGTACACATTCTTAGCGGATATTGAAATATACTTTACTGTCCTGCTTTTACGCATTTGGCAAATAGTTAGATGTGAGTCATATCGCGTAAATAAATATCTTAGTATATGTGATGTGGAAATGTTGTTGACGTACAAATTAACTACATATCATGAATTACCGACTAAAATTATATTATAAATATAAAAATTGTAATGTGTATTTTTGTAACTCAATGGCCAGTACGGCTTTAGTGATCTGGAGAAACATCCGAAACGCAGATAGCATATAGTTTGGAATAGCCCAAAGGCTACTTTAAGTCCATGACAATGTACATGGACCGTGATTCTGTTGTCACAAATTAGATTAAACTAAACCAAAATTAGATTAAAACAGCATCAAATAAAGTTTACTTCCATCATGTCAATTGTGTACAAAATAAGATATGCTGCTTTGATAGAATTAAATCTAGTTTTTGTTTGGTTAAATGTGATTTGAATCTGATCTGACAACAGAATTGGAGTTATTTATTGGCTACTTTACAGAATAATTTTTTTTCGCTAAAAAAAAATATTAATAGTGAAGCGCAACCTTTTGAATAGTTTTGTATTGTCTTCATATAGTAAAGTCCCAAAATATTTTTTAACATAGTGGTAGTCAAAGGCTACATTCGATCCCGGAAACGAGCTGACTGCAGGGTGCAGTTCATAAAGAGATATTATATTTTATGGCAGCTCCTATCATAACCTTTTGGAAGACGATTGGCTATTCTTGCCTAAACTCACTACAGGATGAAGACAGCCAGATAGTAGACCAGCATTTTATTATTCTTTATTCAAGCCATCAGTTATAATCCTAATTAATGGTAACCCATCAGAGACAAGTCAAATTGATTGTTAGTTTATGCAAGCAGCTTATAGCTTGCATAAACCAAGCACGCTCAATGGAGGCTATTTACTACACGTGCGTCATATATCAGCCGCAAGCCACAGCCTAATGCCACAAATACACTCAGCAGCACGGAATACGAAACAAACATAAACAGAGCGACAACATATTTGGTGTTCAGTTTCAAATTTTCTAGTATCAAAATTTCTAGTTTATTTATTTATTATTTATTATTAAAAGGGTAATTTCAATAATTCACTAAATGTAAATTTCACAAGGACTAATAAGAGACTCTTTCGATGCACATGCTAAAGTTAAAGAAAGCGGGGATGACATTGAAAGCCTAAACCACATCTCTCAATTTAAGAAAAGTAAATAAAATAAAAAATAAATAAATATCATCACCCCCTTATCCCCAAAGAGGTAGACAGAGAAATATAATAGTAGAAATACAGGGGTAGTAGAAAAATGAATGCAATGTATTAATACGAAAAGAAGTAAAGCGACGCAGGTGTGTGTGGATCTTACTATTTACGATCTCTTTTATATTCTTACCTTCTGGATTCTAGATGACGGAGGTTTGCTCGGTCTTGTTTATTTTTTTTATTTCGTACATTTTCTAAAAACGAAACTTGGCTAGATCGATTAATCGCCCCCAAACTGCATACCAAAATTCATGAAAATAGTTGCAGCCGTTTCCGGTATTCAGTATATACAAGAATTTGTCGTTTAAGGTATAAAATTATAATTATATCATCACGCCAGGTCCCTTGCGGGGTAAGCAGAGAGAACCAAGCGCCAAATATCACGATCAATAACATCCGTTTCGATTCATCTACATTCGTAACTTGTTCCAGGAACTCTCGTGATTTATATATTTTTTTAATAATAAAATTGGGGCATATTTTGCAACTAACTATACATATTCATGGCAAGGTTTCAACACCAGCAGATTATGATAAACGATGTGCGTATGACTGATCATTTATTTCTGATTAATCAGTCATCGCATTCATGTTGCGATTGAATCGCTAAATATGACTGGAACAGAAAAGATTAACATCCAACCATCCATCCAACATTAACATGGGTATAATGGTAATCAAATATGTATTCATTTTCTAATCCTCCTTCACGCCTCTAATCCTCAAAAGGGTAAGCACTTTAGAGTACCCTTATGTATTGTAAATTTTGATGACGGATATTTTTGAAAGCATATGTAACCCATTACAATCTAGTAATCTAGTCTATCTCTAATCGAGGAATGAAGATTCGTGTGTTCAATGGCTATAAAGAGAACCTCTTAATGGTAAGAGATAACCGTCGTCTATAAACACTTAATATACTAATGCACAGCCAATCTTGAAACTACAACATTTTGGTGGGAGTCGTAGGAGGTAAATCTTGATTAGTAGTAGGGAATACAATACCGGAATACTGGGATACAGGGATCCCGTATGCCATATGCGGCACTAGTCCCGTTTGAGGCATCCCGCGGGGGATTAGTGGGACTTAAATCCCGAAGGAAAATTTCAGTGTATGCGGTTGAACAAGGCATGGTAACGCGACCACCGACAGCTAATTTCTGATGGACCATGAAGGATATGGTGTGCTTATTAGTATGTAGTAAATATCCAAGCTTGTAAAATTTGTATGGATTTATGCAGGCAAGATTCTATTTTCTCGACTACTTTGAAAATTGTTGTTTGTAAATTTCAAGGCATTGATAAACCTTTAGCTAAATAAGTCACTGTCAAGAAACATAAACATTTTCATAAATTATGTCCAAACTTATCCCACAAGGGACTTGTCACGATGTTATAATAATAATAATTGTCCAAACTTTTCAAATACCAAGATCCCGCGTGATTGAAAATATAGTCCCGCTAATACCTGGATTGAAATTAGTGCCAGATTGGATCTAATTACAAGCTGAGACTTTGCTATTGCATTAGCTGACTAAACTTGCCTGAAATTATTTAGTTGCCGACAACGATTGTATAAGGTTAGTTCTAATCTGAATAGTCCTATAAGGTCATCCTTATCACAGATAGTCAAACATAATTAATCAACATGATATCGTAATGACACGTATCAATAAAAACACCAGACACGTTATTTGATTACTACAAAATCGACGTTTTTATTTAGCGGTATAGGTGTAGGCATGCATATAAATCTCTAGAGATCCTAGGTTCAATTCCCAAGTCGGACGTGAGTATATTAAAGATATTCAGTTTTTCTGAAAACTTAATGTCACAGGCCTGCCTGCCACCTGTATGAATTTATTAAGTTATAAATTTTAATAATACCGTTACCCTAATACGTTAATATATTCGGTGATCAAACCGATAGGGATTCGGTGATCAATACCGTAATGATATATATGTACATTGTACATATGTAATTCTATATCCAACATAGAATATAGACTATATTCTATTACGATTAATATTTTTAAAACTACTGTAACAGCCACAGTTAGGCGTGGCCGGGTCAGCTAATATTGAGTATATTTAGACTTGTTTTAATATTTATTTCGGTGTTTGTAATTGTCGTGTACCGGTTTGGAAAGATAAATAGCCGGTATAGTTACGTCAGAGACTTCAGATCCTAGACTTAAGGTTTGATTCGCATCAATAAGGCCTTTTGTATAAATTTTATTTTATTTATTATTATATAAAGACAAATATTTCTTACAATCGGTGATTCAGCTACGGGTTTGCCTTCCAATTTCTAAAAAACTTTACTACGAAGTTAGCTGTACTAATCATTAGGGTGAAGCCATACGGATGTAATTTATTGAGTTATGAGTCACGTAATTTTGGTCGCACAATTTGTGTTGCATTCATACATAAGTAAGACTCATTTTGCGTCGTCGTGTAACACAAACTACATTAATGTATGAAATCAAATGCAACGCAAACTGTGCGACCGAAATTACGCGACTCATAACTCCAAAAATTACGTCCGTCTGGCTTCACCCTTAGCTTGCTTTGGTCTCTAATCACAAGTGTTTCCATATCAATTGTGTCAATTGTTGACGATGGCCGTAACACAATTAGCATACAGAATTGTATCTATACAATATTTACTCTTTCATTCATAAAACAATCAGGCCATGTCACTGCATCTACTTTGAAATCTTCAAGTCCTTGTTCAAATATCTACTTATATTATTACATCGTCACGCCATGACCCTTGAGGGGTAAGTGGAGAGAACCGAGCGTCAAACATCACGAATAACACCCCTGTTTCCCTCCCTCAACATTCATCATCTCTTTTGTGATCTACCGTGTTTTTTTTTATTGTATAGGAAGATATACAAGAAGACGTATCCCCTGATATTAAGAGAGAACCGTTGCCAACCTTGACTGGGATATTTGGTCCCTTACGTATGTGTATCGGATACCTTACCCTTCAAGCCGGAACACGAGAGCGACAAGCATTAACGTTCTTACGACAGGAAAAGGCAAGGCAGTGGTACCTTGCACCTAATAGCTATGATGGAGGTGACATGTTTCACCTCCGCTCGCCGAGCTGTCTGGCAGGCAGGCAGTTGGCCTATTATTTACATGAAGCCCGGATCAACACGGGGTGATGATATAACTGCAACATTGGCTACAGATGTTAATGAAAGAAACAAAGACAGGCCCGACATATTTGGCACGAAAACAGTATATTGTTTAGACAATTTGTATCTTTGTAACACAATATAAACGGAACTTTTAACACCAGCATTGTATGTATATAGTTTTCTGTTGACGTGGGCCATCACCATTGCCTTATTCACCGCAGAATTACTCATGAAAAATCATTCACGACTATTGAGAAAGCTGTGTACACACCGTTCTCAAATAAATCTGTAGGTATCATATGCCATTTAAGCCAATAGGTGAAACCGGTAGGCTTTAAATAAATAAATAAATAATTGTGAAAGAGTACAAGTGTTATTAATCAAAATATAATGATGAGTGTATTTCACCAAGTGCCGACGATTGAAACTGTACATTATAATATCATTACGCCAGGTCCCTTAGAGAGCAACAAGAGAAAACTGAGCCCAAAAACAACGAATTTATACACATCTTCTCAACATTTATGTTATCTCGTCAGTTCAGTAAGTCCTATCGAAACTTTTTTGTGTTGGATAGTCCATTTATCGAGGAAGGCTACAGGCTATAAACATTTTTATAGCCTATAGCCTTCCTCGGCGGGCCCCTAGTCATTTATAAAAAAGGAATAAAGATGAAAATACGAACGGCCTTCGGAAACAAAACAAAAGTTCACATATCCAAGTCAAAATCGTGACCTCTTCGGACAAGCTAATTATGTGATAACTAAATAAATCAACAGTTTCAAGTTTAAGCGGTCACACACTGCAATCAAATTGAAGATGTGTTACATTTGCATTTGGAGTAGGATCCGAACACAGGTGTGTGGGAATCTATTTTGGTAATTTATAGTAGGTATCGTCGACACTTGGTAAAATTGTTTATTATAAAATTACACTTGTAGCATTCGTTGGTATAGCGGTACCGGCGTCGGTTTAAGACGCACTAGGTTTTGGGTTCGAATCCCAGGTCGTTCGAAAAAATTTGTTCAGATTTTATTAATAAATTCACTACCCGGGACTTGTGACAAACCTGTCGCCATTTACTGACTTAATATCATCAGCTATATAGCAGACATTAGCGCCATTAAAGTTTATTTTACCTCCGCCTATTCAGGAATAATGGGCGTGATGATATTTATTTTATGTAGATAAAAACTCCGAGATAAATACATATGTAAAAAAAAACACAGACGGATTACAAATATGAAACTTTCGTAACCGAAATTAAAACTAAGTTAAAAGTTTTATTCACACTGACAGTTTTAGACATATCGACATTTATTGAGAAACAACGCCCGAAGAACCTCATCATCTTTTTACAACAAGCAAATAAGAACAATTTAGCCACAAAACACACGTATACTAGTTATAAAAGATACCCTTGCGGATACATTTAATACTGAACAAATTAAAATGACAAAGTGTGAAATAGCAAAACACGCAATTTTAATTATATTGATACGCGTTAAATTAAATCTTCAGACTGCTTCAATGGGAGAATCATGAGCACGTAGCCGTATCTTTATCAATGTATCCCATTTCCCCTGCCCCTTCTCTAGAAAAACCCCAAACTGTAGTCCAAATTTCAAGGTAAAGACAGAAAATAGGTAGGTAAAGACAAGAAGCTCTTAAAAGTGTCGCCAATGTTTAATCTTCTTTGTATGACTTTGTGGCTTTATTATAATAATTATAATAAACCAGATATATGGATATTAAATGATATAATATTAAAAAAATATCATTACGTCCATTATTCCCGAAGGGTTAGACAGAGGTGACACTTGCACACACCAGCGGAGCTATTGTGTACCAGTATATATGGATATTAATTTTCTAATTACAAATATTAAGACTACATTATATTTCATTTACGACAACGTCATTGTTCTTTATCTTTCAAAGACCAAACACGTGACATGACAAAAAACGAACAATCTAGACTTTTTGCTTGGACCATATAAAAATAATATAATGTAACATACAACTGGAGCCTGCAACTAAATAAAAGAGATAATACAATGGGTAATCTTAACTTGTTTATCGAAGCATCAATACAAGGAATTACGAAAAATTATATAAAGCAATTAAAATTGGATAACAGCGATAACATGGCTAAATTATCACCTGATAACAGAATGCATTCATTAGACTTTTCATTAGATTTTCTAATACAGTGGAAATGTTACAAAGAGAAACGTTTATGTGTGATAGTTTTGGTAAAGTATAGACGAAACGCAATTAATAAACATGAGAACAAAAAAATCGACTGCGAAACCCCTCTTTTTTCCAATTACGGGCGCCATTTCGAAAATTTATTTAGCATATGTCACTAAGACAATTTAGACGAAGTCAACGACATCTCATATCAAAAACCGTCCAGCCGTTTGTGCAGTAGGGCGTGCCACAGAAATGGACATACATAGTTTACATACATACGCTCGAAAAATATAGATCCAAATATAATAATATAACATATCCTATTTTACTAGGTGGAAGAGCGTGCAAACAACTCGCCCGAATTGTTATCACCGCCTTTTTTATTCCTGCCGCAAAATTACAATCTTGCCATTGTCTTGTTCCGGTTTGGAGAGTTAAGTAGCCGATACAATTACGCAAGAGTCTAATCATCTTGGACCCATGGTTGGCAACGCACCATTGTCATCTTTGGTGTATATAAGCCAAGATTATTTCTTACCATCAGGATATCTATCTACTTACCTATGAGATAAAAGAAATGTTTTTCACGCGGACGTAGTCGCGGGCGACAACTAATAAGTTATAATTCAAAATAATGTGAATTAAACACTTAATTAATATTATTAAAAAAATATATTAATCAACGTACATTAATATTATATAATATCCCACACAGTAATGTTATTTGGAAAAGTTAAAAAAAAAATCCGATCTGAAAATTGAGCCCGGTACCTCCAGCAAATATACCGACACCGTTGCCACTGTACCATCAAGGCGATAAATGTTTCTTATTTAGTAATATAAAAAGTATACACAGCACTAAGCATATAACTAATACCACTATATCAAAGATATTACAGGCGAGTAAATATTTAAGGAGTGAGATAATTCAGACTACCGCGCAGTATCAATTTTATGACGTATACGATAACTAAATTAATGACCTTTTATTGTTTACTTAAATGGAAACAATGTGTAAATTTCCGTTGTTTTATTAAAGTGAAAATTTTACATTTAATATGACGCCCCATCTGCGAAGGTAGGTAGACAGGAGAGCTTATACAGGTTGCAAAAAATTGTAACAGTTGGTAATCCTAGCTTTGAAGCCGATTTGATATCGGGCACGAACTAATCTAGGACAATTGAATCCAAGATACACAACTCAATCCAAGATATACAACTCAATCCAAGATATACAATGCGAAAGTGGATGGAAATCGGTTCCACGTCTGACTTATCTTGTCTGAATTGACCGCGCCTTGGACGAAGGCAGATTCTAGAATCATAAAAAACGACGAGAGTCAATAAAAGAAAAATTTTCTCTGCTCACCCCTAAATGGGTCTGGCGTGGTGATACAATAATCATTTCCAATTCAAACAAAAAGCAATACAATGATACGTGATCTCTATCTCCATACCCTATATAGGAAAACGCGAGGTACGTAAAGTAATCATCATGTAATTAAAAATCTTCAACAAAATCAACATACAAACAAGCCATAGCATTAGAAAATGTAGAGAAGCGAAAACAATTATGCACTGAGCAAACTGTTGCCATAATTTTCTCGTTATAACTAACTGAAAACTTCTGGCGCAATGTTCTGAGCAAATTCCGACAACTTCATTACAACGACAAACTGTCCCAACACTTCAGTTCAAAGAGTCTTAACTTCAAAACTGTTATGTTTTCTTTCACAATATTATCTGATGCTGTTACGATATCGTTGAAACAGTACGTTTAAAAGTGTTTAACTTTCAATGAATGGTTCCTAAGTCGTATCTGTTCGGAAATAGAGCGGTTTACCATTTAATACACAATGGATATGTGCGACACAAAGGGGCATATAATCTCTAGGATAAATCATGACAATCACAGTACGACTATAGCGATACGCAATTTTTCCATTTCACTTTTATATGGATGGGAAGCGTCCTCGCCAACAATAGCATTCCAAGGAAACGAAGGAGAAATAGCCGGAGGCTTATTAATTTCGTGAAGCACACAGGGGCAGAAAGAGGGAAACAAAAAAGGGGGGGAGGGTCCTCCCGTCCCCAAATATCACAAGGGGAGAAGGGAGTTTATAAAATATCACATTTATTTATTTTCGAAACCGAAACGAATTTGCCTTTAAAACGTTTCGAATTACGTGAAACTGATAACGCTAAACAACCTTTTTTTTAAATTAAGTTATTTTAGTCTACGAATATGTATTTATGTACAAAAAAAATACACGGGTAGTACAAAACGTCAACCCTATCACCGGAGGGAGTAAGGGTTTCAAAAAAAATGTTAATAAACATAACGTGATTAATTGAACAGCCCCAGAGTAGGATAAAACAAAAAAGGTAAAAAGTTATTTGTGATAGGTTTTATAATGTAGTTGCAGCAATGTATAAGATAAGGTTGTCAGCGCACCATTAACTCCTTTGGTGTATATTTACGACGATTATCTCTTACCAACAGATCTGTCTGCTTGATTGCTTTCCTATAATATACAAAATAAAAAAACAAAAAAAAGATAAACAACAAGCTACTTAAATACAAGAACAAAAAACCCTACTACAAAAAAATTATTATTGTCCGGCGCCATTTTGAAAATTTATATAGCCTATGTCACCACTACAATACTGTATACCCGGCGGGATATACTATATACCCGGCGGGATATACTACATACCCGGCGGGATATTCTATATATCCGGCGGGATATACTATATACCCGGCGTGATGCTATAATAATAATAAGAGTTGCTGAAATTCAGGGCCGACTCCACACGGTCAAATTGTCACATTATTATTTCTGTATATATTATTTTATTTATATTATTATATTTATTATATTATTCTACATATTCCAAAATCAATCAAATCTCAAACTCATATCAATAAACATAAAAGCCCTCGACCTCTTTAATATTACTGCTAAACGTTTCACAATAAAGGAAATGACATTTATTTATCGCCGTCATGAGCTACGAGTATTTATCAATACACAAACGTTTGCCCGTGACTCCGATGATATATACATACTAACAAATGAAGGTATGGTGCCACGTCTATCATTCCTAACGCTGTAACTTCTTTAGAAGTTGAGAGAATACTGAGCTATGAAATGTGATGATACTGAGCTATAAACTCAGGATACCCAGTTAAAAGCGAAGCTATCTTGGGGACCCGCCACGATATATATAGTAACTAGTCGCCATCCCCGTCTCCGCATTCCTTGATAAATGGACTATCCAACACTAAAAGAGTGAAAGTTTTGAAATCGGTCCAGTAGTTTCTGAGATTAGCGCGTTCGTACAAACAAAATCTTTAGCTTTATAATGTTAAGTGTAGATGTAATGTAATATCATGGCGTGTCACAGTAGCGCTAGTGTGTACTAGTATACTCACGATTATCCGATGATATTGAGTCCAATGATGGGCTAGGTGGTAAGCATGTCGCCATATC
>DVZW01000081.1:0-13475 GCA_018237805.1 Mesosemia grandis
TATGAATCGAGAACCTTCTTTTGGAAGTCGGTTAAACCAACCGGCTTTGCTATTCAATTAAAACATTCTCAGGGTTAGACAACTACATTATACAGTATTATTTACTTGTATATTTTACTTTATTTATTTCATTTTAGTGAACTTATTCTTAAGCCACAATAACGTACCTAATTATTAGGCTTATGACGTACCTCGCATTAAGTGTTGCCCTACAACAGCCACAAAATGCCGCCACCGGCATATTTCCTATAATTTGAATTTTGGAATGAATCGAAAAAAACCAAGTGCCGGATACTGTTAGTGTGTTGTTAAGAGTAAAATCCAAAAAATGAAGACCAGAAGAGGGTAGATGAAACGATGGACGGAGAAACGTCGCCTCCCCAATTCGCTCGTGACCACGGGCATTGTTGGTCGGGTAACTTGGTCGAAGCTTCGAGCTTTCTACAAGTGATTACGCGTTTAGTCCCGGTAATACAAGATGGCATGTATCCGATTCTTACTCGGCAATTGTTTTGTTTGCCCCTTTCTACCCTTCTTCCCTCTTTTTCCTTCTCATTAGAATGTTAATGGCGACGCACCCGTCAGATCGGTGTTATTACAGGGTGAATTCAAGGACCGCGGCAAAGTGAACTCTGTCTAGATCTATATGGAACAATGGTCGTGAATATAGAAGCATTATTGAATATTAAAAGATTCTTCATAATCCTGCAATATTATACAATTAGAATAAATTGGTCGCATCTTGGAAGAAATCACCAAAACCGACGGAATTGCATTCAGCGAGTTAAAAATGATAGGGAAGCGAAACGGCTGTCTGAATTATGATGTTTGGCGCTTGGTTCTCTCTGCTCACCCCGCAAGGGATTTGGTGTGATGATATAATAATAATTACAATTTATATTTAACAGCTATTACAGCCACAACCTGTATTATTCTATTAACTATAAAACATACATTTATTTAATTGAAACGTGTGACGCTTACCATACTTTTGATAGTTAAGTATATAGACTTACGTGAAACAGTCCTCTAAAGTTTCCAATATTAGTCACTATGTCAAATATATCAAGTGAAAAGAAAAGTGTACAAGAAATTTACGGAACCTTTAAAATACTTAATCGATTTTTAAAAATATTTTCCATAGATTGTAACTTATCGACAGAAGCTGAAATTAAATTGTGTTCACTGTTGAGAATCTTACCCGTTATTTTGCTCGGCGGTATTAATATATTGACATTGTATTACAAATTTACATATTTCTATACCTTCCTCTTAATATCCATTAGATATACGGATGCTGCACAGATGATTTTCGATTTCTTTCAACACATCGTAGACGTATATTATGTGTACGAATATGGTGCTGAAGTTCATTTCGAATATATAAAACAATACGCTAAAATAGACGCTTTCACTGGTAGCTTTATTAATACTAGCGTTAAGCGAAACATATCTAAATTGATTGGAATTTTCTTTCTGTTTTGGATAACAACATCTTTGTGTGACTATCTTGCATGGTCTCTTATTGGTGGAATTAAATTAGCGACTGTCTTATCAATTTCTTATTTTTATCTCATTATAAAAATTCTTACTAATATTCATATGAATTTACATGTAATGCATGTTGAGTATCGCTTGCGGAAGTTTGCTAATATATTACAAACTTGTTTAAAATCATTTGAGAAGAGAGATGAAGCAATAACAGAGTCTATATCGACAAATTGGCTTGGTCCTGAGAATGCTAAATATGATTTACCAGGATCCCAACAATCAATTACCAATATCGATCGCAATGAACGCAACTCATTTGAAACTAACATTAAAGATAACATTTTTCAAAGCAGTTATTTATTGCTAATTGAACAAGTTAGCTTTATAAATCAAATGTTTGGGATAAGGGTAAGAAAACATTTTTTTTATCATATTGGAAGGAAACCTACATTTGGTTGTTTGCTTGAATACGCTAATCTCAGAACTACTGGACCTTTTTGTATTGTAAAGTCCATTTATCAAGGAAGGCTGTAGGCTATAAACATGTTACTATGTACCACATGCGAAGGCAGGACGGGCCACAAGTAGTAAAAAACTACTTGTGGCCCGTCTACATTTTTTTTAAATAAATTTTAGCTTCTTGTAACTTGTGTTAATAATGGCTCGTCATATGAGCTTAGATTTTACCTTCGTGTGATGTTTTATTTTCAGATTTTATTGAATAACCTGAGCATATTTATAGACATGGTTAGATTTACAAATTTAGCTTTTCGACTAGTCGTCGGTTCCCAGGCAAGTATTATATTTATAACTATTTATATATTATAAGTATTATATTTATTATTATAAAATCACGCCAGGTCCCCTGCGGGATAAGAAGAGAGAACCGAGCCCAAAACATCATGACACAAACACACCCGTTTCAATTCTTCGACGTTCATAAGTCTTTTTATGCGCTATCTTCGGTTTCGCTGACTATTGACTGTATTATAAATAAATAAATACCATCTCCTTCATTATTGTCGAAGGGGTAGGTACAACAGATACACATACAAGTAACACACCTACAGCTGACACAGACTACAGCAAGTACCTGTACACTAACCAGGCTATTAACATAAGTAGTAAATTATTATAATATACGCCTTCTTGGCATAGCTGTACAAGTATCGATATAAAATGCACGAGGCCCTGGGTCCAAATCCCAAGTCGGGCAAAAAACTGGTATGAGTTCTTCAGAGTTTCTGAAACAAATTTCACTGCCCTGCCATCTCTCACATCACGGAACTTAACATCATCAGCTAATTGGATAATATTTCACATTAACGCCATGTGTGAACTAGTTTCACATTTACCTAACCCTTCGGGTATAATGGTTGTGAAGGATTTTTTTATTCTTATTTATTTAAGTATATAATATCACCATTAAAATGTAAAATATATATTGGCTCTGATTCTGCTGTCACAAATTAAACTAAACTAAATCAAATTAGATTTAATATTGTCAAACAGTTAACAGTTTACACGACGTTAAATATGGTTTAGTAGTATTTCAGTGATTTAAAAAGAGGCGTGAACATGTATATGTACTTCCATAATAAATATTGATTGTTTTAGGTATACTACCCGTCAATAGCTGCCATACCTAGACTCATAATGTGCATAGTTTTACTGATCAGTCTAGTGTACCACGCCGACAAAACATACAAGCAAAGAGATAGAATGATATGCGTTCTAGATAACATTATAGTTAACTATAATATAGGTTTGTATTTTGTTGTTACTTATCTTTTTTTTTATACAACTAGGAAAGCAAACAAGCAGACGGACCTGCTGATGGTAAGAGATCACCGTCGCCTATTTACACCACAGGTGTTGGTGCGTGCCAACCTGGAGTCTAGGATGATAACTCTCGCACAGCACAAGTGTACAAGTGTACCGGCTACTTTACTCTCCACACTGGAACACGACAATGGCAAGCATTGGCATTATTGCGGCAGGAATAAGTAAGGCGGTGGTACCAATCTGATCAAGTCATAGCAGAACTCTACCACCTCACTCACAATGTTAGTGAATTGAAAAACCTTCGCTCGCCTTTTACGAGCTGCCTGGTGGAAGGGCAGTTGGCCTATTCTACACACGAAGCCCGGACCAACACGGGAAGGATGTTTCGTATATGTCTGCATTGTTTAATGTTATTACCAGCTTACCATTTGCTCGATACATTCTACGATTCTTACACAAGACATTGTTCATTATATTAAACTACAATATCAATTTACTATGTTTTACGCTACGTAAACTTGCCCATTCATGACTTGAAAGCCCGATACAATAATAGATTAGTATTCACCAGGCGCCTATTTCGTATTAAAAAAGCGTGTTAAAAAAGACTGTTTAATTGTTTGTTATTGCTCTTGAGCTGTTTATCTTTAATTTTCTTTTCGATTTGGACAAGTAATTATTAGCATTTATTGATATTTATTTAGTATATTTTTTATTGGCCCTGATCGCAAACTCCCGAAATGGAGTGATATGCTAAAGTTGACATACAAAGCACGTTAAAAGAGACAATTTGATTGTTGGTTCATACTTAGCTGTTTACCTTAAGCTATGTTTTCAATTTTAAGTAGTAATATTGGCGAAAATTTATATCTATTATAATGGCTGATCTCCTAGCCCTTTATACTTGGTAGAGAGCAGAACACCGTGACTCTCATGATTAGTACTATACACTTTCCATCGTCGGTACTTGGTAAATAAAATCAGTTTTACTTTTCACTTGCACATATCAGAGCAATTAATAGCCCTAACATCTACAAGTGAATACCGGTTGGCTAATAAATAAATAAACATGAAATAGTACCTACAAGTGACTTTATTCAAAATATTCATAGTACAATTATGACGTTTTAATTTTACCACAATGCGGATAATATCTTTTAAATTATTATGTAGTGGAATTGTTACGTTTTAATTTTACCACAATGCGGATAATATTATTTCTTTTAAATTATTATGTAGTGGAATTGTTACGTTTTAATTTTATCACAATGTGGATAATATTATTTCTTATAAATTATTATGTAGTAAAATTAATTTATATTTACTAAAGTAACATTCCACAAGTGTATCACACAACAATATTCAAATAATGAGTAATAATGGTTAAATGGAATCTTGTTGGGAATTTTCGCAACATAACCTTGACATAATGGTCACTGCTAACATTTTAACAAATCGTTAACTGACAAGGACATTGTAAAAAGAGAACAATAGTTGACTAACAAGTTTGGAAGCTATCTTTTTGAGTCACACTCGAAGTATAATATTTTGTGTCCTCACACGATCGACTTATATGGATAAACTTTGTTAAGTGTTTAGAATCCAAAAAAAGCGACCAACATATAATTTTTATATCATTACGCCAGTTCCTTTGCCGGGTAAATGGATAAAATGAGAGTCAAACATCACCATTCACACACACTTCTTTCAGAGACTTTTGCGCCTTACGCCTTTGTTTAAGACGCGATTAATTTGGTCAAGATCAGCCTTTCCCATGATACAAATATCTATCCACTTCCGCATTATGTTTATACATAATATATGTTTAAACATTTTTAAATCCTCTGAATATAAATTCAGTTTTTCTGTCAAAATTTCACTGCCCGGGATTATGTCCGGCACATAATCCGATATGGCGACAGATTTGCTAAGTCTCACGTCATTAACATTATAGTCGTGGGTGCGAGTAAAGTGTTTACTGCGTGTACGCCTCTGGTGTGTACTCGTTTCACCTCTGCCTACCCCTTCGGATATAATAGGCGTCATGATATTTATAAATATGTTTAAAAATATATATATCGTCAGTCGTTCATCTAACATTCTTTCCACAAGCCCAAACAAGCGAAGCCTTGACATTGCCATGCTCTTTCGATTTTTACACCGACAATATCTTATTCATAATGTTTTTTTACCAATACAGATTTTTTTTAATCTGTTTCGGACACCCAAAAGTGGATCGTAAAAGTCGACAATAACGTTGCAAAATTTTCTTACCTAGATAAGTACACAAATACAATACAAGTCTAGGTAATAAAAACGTGTAAAAATCAACCGAGTATTAAATTAACAATTGTATTCCTTTACAAAAGCGATCAAATGGTCATTACCAAATCTGAATGCTATTGTGAATGTTATATAAATTGGTGCTTATTTCCGGTTGCGGCTAGGTCATCCACTCTTCAATGCTTTAAAGGAACTAAGCAATTCTTTAATATACTAAATAACATCGAATACTAGACTTAAAACAGTCTTAAATAGATTATATTTGTATATGTTTGCAACGAAGTTGACTTTACCGGAGCACTATTATTATTCTTATATCATCACGCCAAGTCCCTTGCGAGGTAAGCAGAGAAAACCGAACGGAAAACATTTGATCGTAATGTTTCGCTTCTTCATTTTTTTTCATGGACTCTCGTCGGTTTAGGCGATTCTTACAGGAGCATTTGTGACTACTAGGTGGTAGACTTCTGCGATGACTCGCCCGGATTCGTACCAGCCGCAATAATGTCAGTGTCCATTGTCGTGTTCCGGCAATTGAACTCAAGCACCTTATGCATCTAATATCGGTACCGTAAGACCAACGAGGCGATAAGATTGAACGTCAGATAAATGCAATGCAAATTACTAATTAAACTATAAAATAGGAAACGGACGCCACAGATAAGGATTACGAATATCCTAACAATTAAAGAATACTTGTATTATAATAAGATTAGGATAACAATCATAAATTTAGCAAAATTATTTTGTTTCTACGCAAATGCAGGTCGTTGGCAGAGCGAATTTAGACGCAAAAAGGTCGGAGATGACTCACGTTATGAGTTGGTACGAATTACAACTAGCATGTAGCATCAGATCATTATAATTCATCCATTTATATATTGTTAACTTTTTTTATAGGTTTGTGACATGAATTATTTATATTTTTTTAAGGTCACTTCAATTACGTCAGTGATTGTCGTTTCGGATTTCCACATTGAAAGATAATGTAACAGGTTAAAGTGCGCAACAGTTGAAGTAACCCATGTTGGTCTGGGTTTCGTTACGGTAGGATAGGTAACTGACTTCCTGCCAGGCAGCTCGTAAAAGGCGAGCAAAGGTTTTTCAAGGCACTAACGCTGTGACTACTAGGTGGCAAAGTTCAGCGATGAGTCACCAGGACTGGTACTACCGCCTTACTTATTCCTGCCGCTATAGTACCAGTGCCTGCCATTGTCGTGTTTCATTTTGGACAGTAAACTAGTCGGTACACTTACGCGAGAGTCTTATCATTCAACTCAAAGTTGGCAACGAACCATTAACACCTTTGATGTACATATATAGGCGACGTTTATCTCTTACCATCAGGAGGTTCATCTGCTTGTTTGATTTCCTTGCTGTATAAAAAAACCCACCGTTAACACCTTTGATGTTTACTGGCGATGATTATCTATTTGCACATAGACATCTGCTTGATTATTTTATTGTATTAATTACGAGTAGCATATTTTATTGTTGGTGTTTAGCAAGTTGTAACGGGCTTCCAGACTCGTATTCCTACCCTGCAGGCTAAATTCTACCTGAAATTTGCAATTGTATCTTAAAAATGTAGATACTTTTCGATAAATATAGACATAATATTATATGTGGACATAATAGTATCATAATATTATAAATGCGAAAGTTTGGATGTATGTTTTTTTACTCAATCACGCCAGAACGACTAAATGGATTTAGAAGAAATTTAGCACACGTGTAGACTATAATCTGGAATAACACATTGGTTAATTTATCCCGGAGAAATGTACGGTTCCCGGGGGATAGCTATGTTTTTGTCTTTCACGCGGACGTAATCGCGAGCGCCAGCCAGTAAAGAAATAAATAACTTGCTTGTATGTATTCTCAAGCTCATTATCCATATATCCACCTGGCGTGATGATATAATAATAATAAAAACACCTTAATAAAACATCAAAAATAATTCAACATTTTAAAGGATATATGAATCCTTGAAATAAACGGAAACGATATAAGTATGTATTAAAAACACTAGTAGGCGTCAAGGAAACAACTTCAAAATCCAACGGCCTTTACTTAGTAAAACATAGACAATACGCGATGATAGCAAAATTGAAGCTGAGTCATAAGTGGCTCCGATCGTAAGGCTCCACTCGCACTCTGCTCTCTATAGCGGAAAAGAAACAATGGGCAGCTTACGGCTATTTCAGCATCCGCTTAGCCGAGCACAATAAACGCGGTTACGCCATGTTAAGATTAATTAAACGTCACTTTTCACTCGAGTTGTGTCAGCTTCTTGAGATTTTAATGAATTATATAATATTACCTAATCGATCATAAACGCTTAATTTATCTCGAATGCAATTAACCAACTCTAAAGTATTGCGTTTATATATGTTATCATCGCCTTAATCTATATTTGTTACAACTTCGTATTGTTTTACTGGTAATTGAGCTTTGCCAAACACAACAGTGACAATTAAGTTATCTATTGAATTTCCCACGTCTAATAATTGCAACTGTTACCCATACGTATAAATAAAATTGAAGTGTCTGTAATAACAAAATATGTGATGTATTAATAAGGACATATGAAATTATATACGGTATGTTGTAAACGACGACATATAATAACAACATAATCTATACTAATATTATAAATGCAAAAGTTTCTGAGAATGGATGAATGTATGGATGTTTGTTACTCTTTCACGAAAAAACTACTGGACGGATCTGGACCAAATTTGATATATAGATAAACAATAGCTTGGAGTAACATTATACTTTTTATACTGGACAAGTTTAGTGCCCGAGGGATAGCTTTGTTTGTGCTTTTCAAGCGGACGTACAAGAGTTCATTATACATTAATAAATAATAGTAGGCCGAGATGAAGCTAGTGCCAAAAAACTTATGTGCCACTAGTACACCCAACATATGGTGGCAAGCTGTTGCTATGCCGTGAACGCTTACAATCGCTGTCAGTTAAGTTCTTAACGATTTGGGAATTAGTACCAATCCAAATAAGTCATCGCAGAACTCCAATTAGTACAGTGAATATTATAGCTTAATTCCTATTTCCATTCTTCCAGGCGAGTGGGAAGTGGCCGTGGTCAGATATCGGCTTATCCCCGACAGCTGGAGTCCTTGATACGACTAGCGGAGGCACATGCCCGGGTTCGTCTTTCCTCGGTTGTGGAAATTTTGGACGTGGATGAAGCAGCAAGGTGAGTAGGATTTTTCTACATAAGAATTGTATAGTACAGCTAAAATTTTATAGCAAACAAATAGTTCACGTTAATTTCAGATACATTTATTGATAGTCAAATTCTTTATTTGTTTTATGTTAATGTTTTAAGTTTATAAATATGACAACGATAAGAACTGGTTTTAAGAAATACTTTGTCGATTAACATACTGCTTATTATTGAGAAAAAAATCTTTCTATAGAATATAATATGTAATAATAAATATTATCACGTCCATTATCCCCGCAGGGGTAGATTTAGGTGAAACTAATACACACCGGTGGCACTAGTGTGTAATAATATATCCACGACTAGCCGATGTTATTAAATCCTGTCATGTGACACGTGGCAAGCCTGTCGCAATACCGGGCACATATTTAATATCTAATACCATGTATGGGTTTATCCTATTAATAAAAAAAATAGGAAAACTCCAGTGCTGTGGTGTATATGTTACGATGGGGGCGATTCTGCTGTCCCCAACTAGGCTAAACTATGCCAAAATTAGCTTTAGTCGTATCAAAACATCGAATTTGTTGTACATCCTTGATGTTGTGACAGTCCTATACCTAACATTGGTTTAGTTTAGTTCAGTCGGTAACAATAGAATCGACCCCTTGTATATTAAAATTATATTGCTTTTTGATAAAAAATAAATTTAATCACGTCCATTATCCCCGAATATATCGCCCATATTCTAGTGTATACTGGTATACCCACGACTAGACAACGATTACTTTTGATCTATTAAATTGCACTAATGGCACATACCGACCATAGCTCACTGAAGGCAGAATCGTATAATAGCACATGTGCTATTTCACTGTTATTATTTAGAGTTTAATAATAACAGTTGGAGATAACAGTGAAATAGTACAAGTGATATTATACAATTTACAATGGAATTTCACTAAGTGCCGACGATGGAAACTGTAAATTACATAAGGTATTTAAAATCATTTAAAATGTTCTTGCTGTTGAAGATACCTGTACTCAGATGACATACAATTAAAATTTAACTTCATCGGTTACTACTTGAATGTAAGACTAAGGTTGAAAAAGAGAGTTCTCATTGAGAAATCATATTGTAGAATAATTTTACTTAGTTTTATAATAATATATTTGAATTTTTTTGTCTTTTGTTATTTTGCAATTCGTTTATTTTCTTTAACACAACTGTATCTGTTGCTACTGTACAAGTTACTTATATATAATTAGTTTTAAAAATGTTTTTTTTTGTTTTGATAAAAAGAGTCGCTGTGAGGTTCCTTGCCGGCTCCTCCCTCACAGAATCCCTTCCCAACCGGTGGTAGAATAACTTGACTTATAAATGCTTCTAAAAAAGTTTACAAAGATATAAATAAATGATTCTGAATTAAATTTTGATAGCCACTGTAAAGTATAAAATACACAATGACACTCATTCGACGTTGCTCATTGTCAATATAGTATTCCTTCCACTCACGTCGGTTTCTAAGGAAGACTACAAAAGTCTCCTCTTGACTCCACCTTCCACGGCGCGATCAATTTGGTCGAAATAGGTCAGTCCTGGTCTACCGTGGTAGACTTTTTTCTACTTCTACGGATGTTGACATATTAAAATGTATACTGATTAGGATTTTAAAATAGTTATAACTGAAGTATTTGATACAGGTTGCACCGGGAAGCCCTGAAGCAGTCTGCCACGGACCCCGCGTCAGGACGTATCGACGTGGGGATCCTCACTACAGGGTTAGGAGCAGCTGGGCGTCGTCGTCGCGCTGAAGTGCGGGCCGCGCTCGCAGGGCTGTTGGCGCCAATGGCTAAGCCCAGCGTGCAGCCGAGCGCCCGTTTGCTACAGGACCTCAACGCCGCCTCTCAGCTGGTCAGTTTACTAAACTGCTTAAGACCGGACCTCTAAAAAAAGGGTCACAAACTTTCGTTTGGGGTCCATTTTTTAAAATAACGTGACCGTGAATGTAAGGAAGGGATAAGTCAGTTGGTCATTTGGTGACACTTATTCTAGGACATACAACCCATACAACTTAATATATGTTATGTTTAATAACAATTATAACATATATCACACCCATTATCCCTCATCTATAGGATTAAACTTGTAAGCACTCGCGCCAATTACACCCCGATTAGCCGATGATACCTAAGCCTTATAATGTGACATGTGGTCAGACTCTTGCCATATTGGGCAGTACCAGGCAATTATGGTTTTCAAAAAAAACGGTAACAACTCATCAAAACCATTTGCTTCACCGGGGAATTGTGCACACTAACACCACGGTACCGCAAGTCCAAAGTAGAGATAACAATAACAAAAATACCAATGTAAATATATAGGCAATGGTTATCTGTTACCCTCAGGAAATCGGTGTGCTTGTTTGATTTTTATGTAAAACAATAAAAAAAAAAACAGGTTAATTCTGGCAACAAGCTAAGATATGAGCCATCTATGCCTTACTTATTCCTGCCACAACGGCAGTGCTTGACATTATTGTGTTCCGGTCTGAAGGGCTAGGTAGCCGGTATACTTATGCAAAAGATTCAACATCCCAGTTTAAAGGTTGGCTACGAACCGTTTAACGCCTTTGTATGTATATAGACATCAGCTATCTCTTACCATTAAGAGACCCGCTTGCTTATTTGTATACATATAAACAAATTGAATACATATTCCTAAAAAAATAATGAATTATTTGGTGTTTACAGACGGTTACACGTGAACAATTGGATGAAGCTCTCCGTGACTTGCAAGACGAAGGGAAGGTCGTTATAGTGAGCAACACACATATTAGGATCTGTTGATACCGTTAGATACTCAATTGAATACACTCCAACGTTGCCTTCATTTTGTAAGGTAATTAAATCAAACTACCCGCCTTTAATTATAGTTGTTTTATATATACTAACAAAAGTTGTTTTGTACAATAAATTTGTATTTTTACTAAATAGTTTTTCATTTGTGAAATTATTGAGAGTATAAATATCTATTACATATATTTCTTACTAGCTCTTGTGAAAAACGCGAACAAAGCTATCCTACCTTAATTGTAAATTATTCCAGGATAAAAGGTAAGCTTATTCGGAAGTATAAGCTAAATTGCAGTAAAGTTTTATCCTTCAACGGCTGCCTTAGAAATTCTAAAATATGGAAAGCAACCAAAGTCCCAAGTCCAATCATTCCCGTACATCAAAATTAGAATTCACTAATTTCTTTCCTAATAGCTATACTTAATATGACTACATACTCATAATAATAAGTAGTTATTCCCCATATTAACTCGCACCCATTTAGATTACCATCTAGCAACGCTCTTGGTAGAAACGCATTACACGAACTCACCAAATTCGCAAATGAACCATACACAGCTAACACTGAAATCATAAAGGCGAATCCCTGGTTATTATACCCTCTATCCATATTACACCGTGCCCCCATCCTCATCAAACACAACTAACACAACACCCTAGGGATTACAGAACATTCCAACTTCGACTTAGGCATCATTAAAATAACATATCCACACATGACATATACCTCACTTCAACATATATAGAACCACAAAAAATATACTCACTCATCTTGGAACAATTGAGAACAAAAACGCAAGAAATCAAACTACTAACATGTGGCAATTGCAATGGTTGGCATAAGTTATGGGGTTCCCAAATCAATAACCTTATTATACTAAATGTTCTCATCTGTTATGCCGGGGACGTTTCTTCGAACCCGTAACACATGGCGAGGCAAGGGATTCCATTACCTTACCATCGCCAACGCCATACTCTCTAAACATATGTCCAACTGGTAAATCGACAAATCCATATGCTCTTCCTCCGACCACTCCATCACGTTTAACCTCAACACTAACAAATACACTCACAAAGAACACAAAACACATGGAAATATAACACTCGCAATATCAACTGGAATCACTTTAAACACATTTCAGACAAACTCAACTCCCATATCCCCAACGCAGACATTGAATCGTTCACATACCCAGACAAGCTGAATCTATTCATCACATAATTAACTCAAGCCATTTTAACGACATGCGATGAAACTACCTCGACCTAAATCAGGCAAACCCCAACCACCATGGTGGAACAACTTACACAACTAAAAATAAAAGTAATCCGATTCCACCAAAAAGTAAAAGTCATCTGCAATCACCAAAAAATCAGACAAAAAGAGGCAAACACAGTCTAGATGACGCCTTAAGAGAAAGGAACACAAAGAAAGAATACTCTGATGTCATCTGCTTTTCCACTACAAATTTATGGAATACACAAAACAAAGATGTCTGGTCAATCGTCAACCGCCTCCTTTTTAAGAGTCTACCCGCGCCATCAGTCAACCCTTAAACTCGACGTCGGTACCCACACCCAAGACACCAACGACACCGGCATGCTAAAGTCAACAATAGCTAGCGATTGACCGAAAGGAATTCTATGTTAGACTGAAATATTTATTTTTACGTTAAAACCCCATATTGTGAGAGGGAGGTTTTTATTCACACGGGCTCTTTAATTTAGGAGTGGCTAGGCAGCAGCGTTTAGTATGTATATTTTTTATATCATCACGCTAGATGTGGTAGGCTGAGAGAACGTAGCGCGAAACGGCACGACACAATCAAACCCGTTTCGATTCCTCAACATTAATAACTCTTTTTATG
>DVZW01000082.1:0-13465 GCA_018237805.1 Mesosemia grandis
TTTTTGTATTATTTTTGTTTAAACCGAAATAGAATCCGCAATGATGATGCATCATTTGGATTAATCAAAAAACAGCGACATAAATTAACCTTAAATAGACCCGAAACAGAGACCGCAATCATCGAAATCATTTGAGTTATAGTGTAAATAAATACATATTAAAATATATACTGACCCGATAGTTTCTATTTTGTTAATTTACAAAAATATAGATGAGATTTGATTGTGATTAAATGCAATGACAATGTTATAAAACCGCATCATGAGAATATTGATGCAACCTGTGCTTGCAGAACTGTCAAATCGTGCCTTATTATGTATATAATTATACATAACAAAAAATATTATTTATATAAAGTACCATACAAATTGCTGACATTTTTATAAATTAATGACAATAACGAAAAGTAAACCAAATGCAATTGATTTTTATTAAAAATAGATATTCGTTTAATTATGGAGGATAATAAATTTCCTGTTAAATTATGTCCAGTGATATCAAATTCACTAAAAATTAAAATCAAATTTATCACACTGTTTCGTTTTATTTTTGAGACTAATTAGGCGGTCTTATTAGTCGAGTACTAAAAATAACTGACCACTATACATTTCGAGACATTTTAAGTTAAAAGAATGGATAACTGTTGTGTTATTATCAAACATATTGATGTATTTATGTCTGGGTTCCAAAACAAGATATATATAATATATTTAAGATGACTGCTTTTATTTCGACCAAACATACCTAAACATGTCAACAGATAAGCGTTCCGTTTAAAAACCACATTCAAACGTTTCATTGGTATTGGAGCTACGATGAACCTACAAAACCAAAACTTTGGTTTGTAATTTTTTATTTTAACTTTCAGAAAATACAAGAGGGCGACTCTCTTACTACTCAACGTCGTCTTTTATGTAAAAAACTTGGAGAGCTTAACGAGGCTATTGCCAAACTGATTCATTCTGTTATGGGTATGAACAAATTATTTAACATTATACAAACATACGCTTAGAGGTAAAGGTAGAGATCAAGTTTCCGCGATCAATTTATTCATTCAGTAGTAAATCATATGTGATGATAGATAAATCTCCTTGGTATCATCATCAGTACAATAAGAGTATAAAGACAAAAGTAAGAAGGCAGGAAAAAAAATTAAGTGTCCGCTATGAAGCTAAGGTTCTGGATTATTTTCCCGGAAAAAATATTTAATTTTTTATACTTAATGTGAAACCAAATTAATTTATAAAGAATGCTAGATAAATGTTTTAGTAGTGCCATTTATCTTAACAAATGACGTTATCTCGTTGGCCAGTTGTAGATGTAAGAAGACGTAACTTTGTACGTTATAGTCACAACCTAATAATCTCCTTAAGAATAACAGTCATGATGGTATTTTTTCAGATCAAGATAATCCAAACTCAAAGGAAGCCGAAGAATCGATTATTAGCATTACGAAGCTAACTCCTGAAATAATAAAAGGTATACAGGATCACATAAACCTCAATTTGAACATTGTTACAACAAAGTTCGTTTGCGTGACTTTCTTGCTCGATATGTTAAATCATTAATGTTTTTTCGTGTTTGAGTTGACTAATACATAACTGTACATAACGTAACAGCTTAGTCGTAAGGATATTTTTAAGAATCAATAATCCTCGATAAATGACCATTAGTGTTAATTTAATTTTAATTTTAACATTGTTACAACAAAGTTTGTTTTGCGTGACTTTCTTGCTCGATATGTTAAATTAATATAGTTTTTAAAATAAAAGATTTTTAAGTTAATTCATATTAAAAAAGAGTACAAAAAAATATAATTATAAATTATGGTGAAATTATGTCATGATTAAGATGAGAATACTTAGAAAAAATCGATGACAAATTGAAAGAGATATTCTAATTCTAAGAATAAATTATAAGCGTATCTGTAGAGACACTATACCACGGTTTTCCACAGATTAGAGCATAAGAAAATAACTTGATTGATCAGAAAAAGGAATTGAGGTAAGGATGAAGGAGGCTTGCTTCTTTAGTTTAGACAAGTAGGTACATCTAAAATTGTATTGAAAGAATAGTATGAAAAGAGCGAAATCGAAAAAGATGTATGTGGTTCAGCGCTCAGTTCTCCCTTTTTACCATTTAAGAAGCATAAAGATGTGTTCGTATCTGTATTACCTACTATTAATATAATTCAACAGAAACAGTTACCCTCGGGAAAAATAGCGGCGAATCGCAACAGCTGCTGGAACAAGCCAAAAGTCTGTGCAATGTGAGCCAAGATATATGTGCTAGCATTGAGAACAATGAACATGAGGTAAGTCCAAATTATATTACCATATACCTATAATGCTTACCTCATATACTAAATCATCTTTTACATGACTGAAAAATATGCTAGCCTTGATCGAGCACAAGCCAATCCTAAGCAGTTCATTCAAATCTCTTAAACATTCGATACACTGAAATTAAGCGTCCGACATGGCTATTCTTGATATATTATCTATTTTAACGAACGTAGTAGTAACGAAATTGATTTAATTTTAGGAGTTGAACGAGGCTGCATCAAAGTTCGCCATCTGTTCAGAAAGATTACGTTTCATTATAAGTCCTCGGAGCAATAATGTTAAAAAAAATCAGGTAAGACTTATATGTTTATTTATCTATCTATTCGAGTATTACGCGACCACAGCGATCCACGTGTCAAGAATCTCTCTTCTCTCTGTGACAAGAAACTGTGATATTGACAATCAATACCACATTATGTTACATAGTGCTTCCTTCTGAATGAAGTACTGTGTAACATAAAGTGGTGTTGTAAGTGTAAGTGTATATGTACCTATAGTCATTTTACTCATACACTTAATTCCAAAGCCACACAATAGGGTAAATATTTCATACCTTATTACTACTATTCATATGTAATTCATATTCCTTATTATAACTCCTCACCTCTAAAAAAGTATTGATGAATATTACTCGATAATGATATATATTTTTAGATTCTACAAACATCGCGATCCATTGGTGATGGGACATCTTTAATGCTGTCTCGGGTGTCTCGTCTAGCTGAATCTGTTGGAGGGGAATCAGGTGAAGAATTGGAGATTAAAGGAGCTAAGGTTGCTGAAGCGGCCCAAGTCCTGCTAACTTGTTCACAGGCAAGTTTGTTTAATTATTTATTTTTACTTTTCTTTATAATATAGAGTGACTGGAACATGAACGACCATAGCAAATTTTCATGTAGAAGAGGTTGGCAAATTTTGGACCTTACTTTACCTAGCTAAATATTTTGGGGAGATATGATTTTTCCAAATTTTGATCTTAAAACATACGTAACTTTTTTTTTTCATTCAATTAGTACTTCTTTATAATTTTTTACTAGTCATAAATATTTTTGATTAAATAAGTAAGAATTTTCCTCAAACTAGTGTTATATAATAAAGTAATTACGCTTTGGAAATTAATTATTTTTATGTAAGGATTTTATCCTGATAAACCAACTCTTTAACCTGGCCCTAAACGCAAAGACCAAGCCGTATTAAATCGGGAGGACGGGCCATGGCCCGGTTCATCAGTTTCCGGTTTTACATTTTTTTAACAATTTGCATAGGTATTTGCTATATTTTTTAGACTCAAAGGTATTTAATACTATACTTATCATTTTATTTTATTGGCCAAACGTATGCCCTAACTCAGGCACATCTACCCCTTCGGGGCCCACCAGCTTGATGATATGCATCTTATTTTATATAGCTTTCTATTACGCAATCACGTGCTCTTGAATACGTACCAGTTTTCATTAAAAACGGTCAAGCCGTTTTTATTATATAACGAATCACAATCAGAGAGACAAATATTTTAAAAATAACTTGAATTTTATGTTCGATCCCCTCGTTAATGTAGTTTGTTAACGTAAATGTTAAAATAATAAATATTTTTCCTTACAAATTTCCTAATTCAGTAGATTACGTTTTCGTGAGAATTTAGATTCTGTTGATCCCGTGCAAACCATGGACAATTACAATCACCACAAAAAAAATGACCCATTCGGTGTAGTCGACCTGGAGTTATAACACCAATGTCAGAAGCAAATAATTTGCTTAATTTGGGATTAGATCAGTACGTGTAATTTGTCCTAAATATTTATTACTTATTTTATAGATGTATCATAGCAAGATGGATTAAAACAGTTTGTCATGTATCGATTCCTTATTACAGATAACAGAACCTTTTATCAGTGATGGTATTTCTTTATCCCCATTGACATCAGCGGCCAGCAAACTCTCAGCTCTCAGCTTGGACCTGGAAAAGGTTTGGAAACCAATCGTCTACAACAGAGAGTATCATGATATTGGAGAACAGCTACAAAGAGATCAAAAACTTCTTCAGGCGGAAATTAATAAGTTGAAAGACGATTGCGTGGTTAGACTGAACGACATATCGACAGATGTAAGTTAAACTAATGCTATGGCTGATATGAAATATTTATGTCCATATGAGCCTTAGGCCATGTTAACTGTAATACACAGGTCGTGGTCTTTGTTCCTTGATTGGGATTATATTTTTATGTTTTTTTCGTACATGATTTCCAAGTTTGAAATTAAATTTGAGCAAGAAATTTGGTGACAGAGTTGCCATATGCCAATATAGTAAACTTACTTTATATTATATTATGGCAAAAACATTACTGGAATGTCTACCTCTTATTACCTCTCCGCAGTCAATAGGCGCAGTAGTATTTATAATTCATTTTTAAGTTGCCTCTGTGATTCAATAGTTGGTCATATTGACTTCTAATCTGAAGTTTTTATAATTCCCCGTGTTGGTCCGGATGTGAAAAAAATATGCCAACTGCCTTTCTACCAGGCAGCTCTTTAAAGGCGAGCGAAGGTAAAATGTGTCACCACCAAAGTGACACATACAATTAAAATAGAAAGGATTCAATTGAACAATTGCGCCATCTTATTTACGGTATTTTAAAAAATCCGGTATTGGTTTGTGCCCGGTAGCAAAAGTTTTGCCACCTAACGCAAAAACGGGATATGATAATTTGTAATTTTGGTCCTGGTTTTTTGTGAAGTATAGGCTATTTTCCTAGCCCTAGCAGGCGGTTGGTAAGAGGTGGGCGAAAATAAACAAATCAGGTATTATGTTAATACTACTAATTGGTAGAGGTATGCAATTACTCGCTCTGACAGGTACTTGCCCTCCTTTACTCCCTTACTTGCTCCTACCGCAATAATGTCAGTGGCGTGTTCCAGTTTGTAGGGTAAAGTAACCGGTACACATATGCAAGTGACTTAACATCTCAGTCTCAAGGTTGGCAACGCACCATTTAACGTCTATGGTGAATATGACGATTACCTCTTATCAGTATGAGATCAGTCTATTTGATTATTTTTGGAAACAATAGAATAAAAGAAATAATGACAAGTATAAAAATATTTTCTTTAATTTTTCGTCGATAGGAGAATATGCAACAAAACTCTCAAACGAAATTGGATGCCTCGACGAAACCATTGGTAGCCGAAGAAGATTTAACGGTTGAAGAAAATCCTATAAGAAAAATGGCAATGAAGATATTGGAATCAGCTCGAGTATGTATTACCAAAATATATAAACAGTTACATTTCTATCTGGCCATTTGATGCTGGCCTAGAATCTCACTATCTTTTCCAGTGGGGATCATAAAAGTTGACTAAAGATTATAACATGCTATAGTTGACAATCATACGTTCCTAACTTCATGAACTTTCCTAAATTCATGAACTTTTTAGATAGAAAGTTGTGATGATTATCAATGTATTTTAATTTGTTGGGACTTTATTAATAATAAATAATTTTTATTTTTTACTACAGGTTAATGCTGAATCTAGCTACGTTTCACCGGAAAATCGTAAATCGTCGGCGGCGTTTGCAAATAAGCTGGCCTCTGCTATTGAAGCTTTGGACTTAGTCAATTCTAAGTGTCGAAACAAAATTCTGGTAAGAATTAGAATAACACAATTAATCATTTAAAATTATCCCCACTGTGGTATTCAGTGCTGGGCTATATTAGCTGTAAGGCGGAGAGAGATTGGCCTAAATAACTAATTTATGCAATTCTTTATATACATTTCGCCTATTGCCTCGTCGGTATAGTGGTATAAGTTACACGAGGTTCATATCCCAGGTTGGGCTAAACAAAAAATGGTTCATGAGCTCAGATTTTCTGGGATTGCAATGTGTGCACGATATGGCGTCAGGTTTGCCACTTGTCGCATCATGGGAGTTAATATCATCGGCTGATTGTGGCTATACTAGTTCACACTGGCGCCACTGATATGTACTAGTTATTTTTTATAGTATAGGGGGCAAACGACCAGGAGGTATACCTGAGGGTAAGTAATCGCCACCGCCCATGTATAACCACAACACCAAAGACGTTTCAGTTACGTTGCCGCCCTTTGAAAGTTTAGTTCAAAAACTTTTTTTTCTAAAGTTTAATAGGATGTAATACTGTCGCAGCTGGTAAACAGGGATGCAGAAACTACTGTAAATATTAGAAACTTGCTTGGTTAAAGCTCCTATAACTTCGCCATTTGTAGTTATAGGTAGGCATGATTGGGCATAGCGGAAAGAAAGATTATTCATCAATACATTAGCTAATAATGTTGATGATAAACTAAAGAACTAGTTGATGACTTGCTTACAGATCTTTGGATTAAGAAAATGGTGTATCGTACGAGATGATAATATTTCACAAACTGCCTGACTTCATAGATAATATTTCATGAGTATGTGTCGGTCAATATATTTTTTTATAATTGGCCATTGTTTCAAAACTACTTTGATATTACCGAAATTCATTCGTGCTGTATTGCTTGGCTTGCCACTAACATGTATCCAAGGGCACGTAACGTTTTTCGAAAAAACTTAGTTAAAAAAAAGTTATTGTTCTATTTATTAAACTTGTGTTCACAATTGTAGGATCCGAAACGACGCCAAGACTTTGAAAATGCAATTTTGAATCTACAGCAAATGTGCTTATTCTCTCGCAAAACGGATCAGGATCAGAGCAATATTGTGGACGTGATGGTAAATATTATTATTTGTAGCTTTATTACCAATATAAGAGCTCTTCTCACGTGAACATGATGACATCTATAAACTTGAAACTAAACGAAAATAATAACCGTCATTTCCACTAGATGACGCAAGAAAAACAAAAAAAAACTGCCAAAAAATATATTTTCTGGATATCATGGATAATTAATTTAAGATGCATCAAGTAGTGTTTGTGAAAATCATTTTCAAATCACAATTTTTTAATACTGAGTTTACAAAGTGCATAAATGTTGCGTTAATTAACTTAACTTTTATTTCAGAATTATGTTGATGATGTATCCTCTGACATAAAAGAAGTCACAAATACAGTTAATGATTACAAATCGCATCTAATTGAAAGTCAAGCAGCAGTAAGTATATATTTGTGAGATGACCAGGAGTCAAAAGTTACCGAAACCATGTTAATGCATGCATAAAAGATTATAGATGTTGAACAAGGGAAAGAGACGTGTGTAGATCGTGATGTTTGGCACTCAGTTGCCACCTTACATCGCAAGGGACTTGCATAATGATAGAACAAATTGTAAATAATTTTACATGCATTTATATATATAGTAACAGTATATAAAAAAAATCTTCAAGTAGTTAATTTAAAAAAATAAAATTTAACATTTAAAACAATTAACTATTTTATAGGGCATAACACAAGACTGTGACGAACTTGAAGGAGCCATTTTTATACTAATGGGTCCTGACGAAGGTGAAGGTGAAGACCACGACATCGTAAATAGTATGTTGAGGATGGATCAGTTTGGAAAAGTAAGTTAAATAATATGGACTCTACAGATGTAATTATATTAAAAAACCGACTTCAAGCAGTAAACTAATAAAATACTTCACGAAAAATTAAAAAATGCACGAGAATTCCAATACTGGCTGTGGAGACTAAATTTAGTCACCCCGCTCCAAGACGATATCAGATACTAGCTTATTCAGGCACTCATCAACGTATTACTAAGAAATATTGGTACGTTCGGTGTATAAGGCATCTCTTGTAGTTACGTCTGCATAGCAACAAATGGTTATTTCTTACCACCAGGCGGACCGTTTGCTTATTTGCTTTTCTATAAGATAAAAATAAAAAACACTTATTGAAATACTGGCAGAACTCGGCAGACATTGTCCTGCGCGACACATATTTTAATATGATACACAGTACATTTCATATTCGCACGATCAGGTATTCTCAATATACACTATTGTCATAAACATAGATTTTTTATAAAATAAAATGATTTTGATGTAGGTAGTAGTATAGTTTTATATGTGGTTGTATTTATGTTTCAGTTAAGTAGTGATATTGTCGCTAAATTAAATGACGCAGTATCAAAAATGCCCGACGGGAAACCTAAACAAGAATTGCAGATAAAACTACGATCGTTGGCGGATAGTAGCGATCTTTTGAGGTATGTAATTTTTAGAGATTCTCGCCTCGAATCGAATATCTCGTTTCCGCGATCTAGAAATTCAAAGTGAAACTCGAAGCCGTCATTAGCATTTCAAGGAGAAGTAAGGAAAAGAAATAGGGTAGGAAAAGAATGGTCATTTACCACGTGGTAAGAAAGGAGTGAATTGAACTAAGGGACTGGTTATAAGATATTACTTTCTTGCAAGAATGAGGAAGAAAAGAATGGTCCTTTACCGTGGGGTAGGAAGGGAGGGAGTTGGGGTAAGAGACTGGTTCTAGGATATTACTATCTCGAAAGGAAAAAAATATTCCTTTACCATTGGATAAAGAAGAAGTGAATTGACGTAAAAGACTGAATCCCAGATATTATTTTCTCGCAAGATTGAGGGTGAAAAATTATTTGCAGTAAGGTAATTTACAGAAAGACACGAGTGGTGAGCCGTATCGACGTCATTTGCGTTCTAACAATAAAGTGATTTGAGGTTGGATATAAATAAAATGATATGAATGGTACATCCTTGTATGTCTGAAGTTGAGAAAGGTAAAATCCTACAATAATACTCTGCTGCCTATCCCCTTGATAATAAACCTTAATTTACTTCATAACACAAAAAATATCAGCTTGAAATAAGTAAGTGATCCAAGAAACAATCCCAATATCTGCAAAACAGCCCGATGTGACCATCAGCTATTTTTAATTGCTACTTTCACTGTTTTCTTTAGTTTTGCAGCAAAATGTAGCATATCGTCTGCCATGAGCGCACCTTATGAAGAAACTCTTCAGAATCTCCAAGATGCAGACAAAAATCTTGAAGTCTTGCTTATGTCAAGCAACGTGCAAACTAATGGAGGAGACAGTGTAAGGATCTATATGCAAATTAGTTGTAATAAATAACGTTATTTGTGGAAAGAATCCCAAAAAACAATTTACGAAACATATATATAATACAATCGTAATATACAATCGTGAATAGAAATTGGCACTAAAAGAGACCAAGATTGGTATAATGAAACCGTTTTATGAAGTTGGTTTAGATTTAAGGGTCGTCAAGAACCAAGGAAAGCTAAAAATAAATTCTTTCAATACACTTTTAAATTATCGCGGTTCTCATTACTAACAATATTTTTATTTAACTGGTTCTTACTGCGGTTAAATTTGTGATTTATTTTCCGATATTTCGGCACTGTTGCAAGTGGCATGATCACGGATAAACTGAATTGTAAAAAATATTAATTAGGAGCAAACAAGTCTACTTACAATATACTTGTTTGCTCCTAACTAATATCGTTCCCGACACAATTCAGTTCATCTGTTCATCAGCGCTTGCAACAGTGCAATATTAATAATATTCTTTTGAATATTATATTTTCTCGATGACAGCTCCCTTAGACTGTAACTGCTATGATGACAAAAGCTAACTTTTAAATGCGAGGTTTGAAAAATATGACAACTGCCTCATTTTGTTTCTTGATCACATTAATTCCATTCCTGCAGTATATTTTTAAAAGTACGATAAATAATAAACTATAAGATCTGTCATCGAGAAAATAAATGATTGGAAAGACTATAATTCATTATCTGTTCCCTAAACTACCACTAAAAAAATGTGTTGGTCCTTGTTCTGACAAAAGAAAAGATATTTAAACCGTATATTTGTCTTAATAAAAAACTAATATCTAAATAATCTCTGTTTAAAATTCTATCCAGATCCTTTATTCTGTCTTGGAGTTATGCAATGTATTATGGTTAGTCAATAGACTAACAACCATTTGTCCAATCTTTTGTATATATTATATTTATTATTCGACGAACTTCGTACCGCCTTAAAATTAATATATGCCAATTTTGTGACCTTCCGACAGCAGCACCACCTACTAAGTCCAATTGGTTTTTTAAACCATTCAGGAACGCATTGAATATACGTACAAAATTCCACCAAATTGGTCCAGCCGATTAGAAGTGAGGTGACAGACACACTAACAGAAGATTTATATCTATACTAGGTGTCGCCCGCGACTTCGTTAGCGTGAAAAACACGAACAAAGCATTACACAAGAACCGTACATTTTTCCAGGATAAAAAGTAGCCTATGTGTTATTTTGATGTATAACCTATATTACTGTAAGGTTTCATCCAGATCCGTCCTGTAGTTTTTTTGTGAAAGAGTAATAAACATCCTTACAAACTTTCGCATTTATAATATTAAATAAGATAAGAAAAGATATTACGATAATATGTATTTTACAGGCTAATTTAGCTTTATGTAACGCAAGACAAGCACTTATATCTGCCGCAGTTTCACACCCTGGAGCACTTCCTAACGCATTCACTAAATATGCGCTACATACTATAACCTCTCAGAAGTACACTCCTAGGTAAGCAGACTTTTAAACAATTTCTTGGTATTTTGTTAAATAATAAAAAGATTATCGCTAAGATTTAGTAATTATTTAATTATTCGCTAGTTGTATATTGTGAATATGTCAACTAATTTCAGCATGTCGTTGTTTTTTTGGTTGTGGGTGTGGGAGTGTTAAAAAATCACTTTGATATTTTTTTCCAATGCGTCCAAAGAAGTATAACTTCAATAAAAGTAATATTACTTTACAGGCTCAAAGAACATTTAGAAAAATTAAACCAATTGCTAAAATCTCAAGTAGCAGAGAAGAACCGTTGTATAGCCACATGGCAAGACATAAATGATGAAAAAGTTGGGGCAATCACGCAAAATATTGTCGAGGTAATTATATTTATTACTTTTCGGATAGTTTTGTATAGTGTAGGAATGACGGATGGTAAGAGACAACCCCCGATTGTAGACACCAAAATATACCAAACTTAAGACCGGGATATTAGCTCTTAAGTAAGTTAACCGGCCACTTAATTCTACTAACCGAAACAATTCAATGATAAACACTGACCTTATGGCGGCTAAAATATCCGTGCCAGTCATCGCAGAGCTCTACCACTTGGTAAAGCCATGATGGTATTTTGTTTAACCTTCGCCTCTTTAGAGCTGACAGGAAGACAGTAGTTGTAGTATTCACTTTGTAGAGTAAAGCAAAAGGAACACTATTTCTGTGTAACCATAGTGTCCTTATTATAGGCTTAAATTAAGATGAACTTGTTATAGTAGAGGATCAAATATTAATCTAAAATAGCTTACTTAATCTGGTCTAAAGCCATTCCCTTTGAAACACATCTCCATTTTTCAACTCACCATATTATTCACACATAGCCCGCACCAACACAATTACCAATAAGTATTATATCCCGTAGCTGGGTTATTTTAAAATAACATATTACTCTCAGGAACTTCAAGCATTCCAAACGGAAACTCAACCTCAAAATACTTCACAATCAACGCTATTAAGACAAGAAGATTACAATAGAATACTTGTAGCTAACAAAGCTGCCATCCCAACCAACTGCGATCAGATGTAAGTAAATACATATATATGAATTACCAAATTAAATTTCTTTATACTTAAAATGTGTGTAACATCTGTAAATGGTAAAAGAAGATGAGCAGAATAAGAGTCTTGAACAGGAGTACCTTAATCTATCCACGTATGGCAGAACTCTATTAACTTCCATTGATGCATTACAACCTTATCGCCAAATCGAACCCAATTCAATGCTAAACATTGAATTTTCGAAACACTAAAAAATTTAACCAGTCGAGCCAAAAACTCGAATCTCTAAGTTGAACATGGCTCACAATTAATAAACTTGTTTTCCCCAAGATTGGTGACCGATTTGTCGATAAACTTGCCCCCTATTACAATAAAAGGACAAAATACCGATGTGTTAGAAGTGGGTGCAGAGGAATCTGTCGAAATTACAACTCCGTGGTATGAGCCTGTAGTTGCAAATTCGACAGACACTTCTGCCAAGGTTTCTGGAGATCAAACTCTCTCAAATCTGATTCATAAATAATGTGATGATAGATCAGATGTGTTTTAATTGAATTGGTTTTGTTATAGAGAACTGAAAAATAAATTCCAAAAGCAAGTGGAGAAATTTAGTTCTATTATTGGAAGTATCAGTACTTCCTTACACAAGCCTGAGTCTCTGGCTAGAACTCTACATACTACTTCAGAATCTGCTGTACATTTAGCGAGATTAGCCAGAGCAGTTGACACTGAGGTAAATTCAACGATTCTTAGTTTCAAGTTGGATGATATTTTTATTGAAAATTGTGATTAGTAAATGATACAGTTCTACAATAACTCGCACAGATTTGTACCAACGCCTTACTTTTCTGCCGCAATGTCAGTACTTGCAATTGTCGTGATACGGTTTGGAGAGTAAATTAGCAGGTACCTTTAGGCAAGAGTCTTAACGTTATCACCTTTTTTGTATATTGGCAACAGTTATCGCTTGCTATCGGGAGATCCGTTTGCTTGTTGGTTTTCCTGTTAAATAAAAAAAACATATTACAAAAACAACGTTCGATTGAAGATATTTCAAAATAGCCACGTGGTTCTGGCACGTTTCATTTTGCTTACGTTTTCGGTATCATAAAAACTTTATTGTGTTTTTATACCTTCCTGAGGCGACTTTCTTAAGCACACGTCTTCCAAGAAAATGGTATACTTCCACCTTGATTAGTCGTCAGCTACCATCTTACCCCTCCTAATCTTCTCGTGAGGATACAAAGACATTGAGGAGTTTTGGCATCCACTCATCTGGATTCCCAAGAGGTAAAATAATGGAGTACGAAAATATTTTCCATTCGAAACCTCTACGTTACTATGGACATGAATATACATCATAATGAAAAATTACAGAATTTTAAAATTGTATTTATGAGATCTATATTCTTTAATTTATCAGAATTTTAGATTACCGGCTGCCATTTCTTCTTTTCTACTTGCAGGATTCTGTAAGGAATAGGAGAATCGAGGAAGAAGCACAAGCTATGTGCCTCGCTACTTACAACTTA
>DVZW01000083.1:0-13428 GCA_018237805.1 Mesosemia grandis
GATCAAAATATTATTTATGTATGTAGAAAATTAACTTAATGAAGCAGATATGAAACACGAGCTTTTAAACTCATAGTTTACATCTACAAATGTAGTTAATCACAGAATTAGACATTTATTTTGTAAACTTCTAATGAAATCATCCTAAACGAGTTTTCAAATGAAATGGGATCTTGTTAATTGAAACAGATTATCGCATTCATTAGGAGTGCCGGTGTGGGAGTGAAGACTGGAACTTTGATTTTATTATAACTGTAGCTTATATTTTTAGGATGAACAAAGGAATGAAAACAATACAATGGTTTTAATGTATTTAGCTGCTTGTTAAAGATATACTATGCAGAAGTAGATGGAATTTGGTACTATGGGAACCAAGTCTAACTTATTTTAAAATTGGCCTCGACTTAGACGAGGATGGAGTCATATTTTAAAGAAGCATGAAATGACGGATAAATTATGAAGAAGTAAAACAGGTGTATGTGAATCGTGATATTTGGCGTTTTGGTTCTCTCTTCTTAACCATCAAGTGACCTGGCGTGATTATTTTCTAAGAAAATCTGACTACCCCTGTAGTGATATTTTCTTGGAAAATAATCATATTTTAACTTAATACTGTAACTTAAATTAAGTGAAGAAATTTCCTTATTTTCTTTCCAAGGGATAAATCTTTCCTTTATTTTACTGTAATTCTTCTATACATATTTGCATATCTTTTTCTAAGTGAATACATCGATTTATCTTGTTTTATTTTAACTTTGTGTATATTTAAATAGTCTCCTGAATAATTTTACAATTGGTATGAAACAGGGCTCACTAACAATTACAATAAAATGAATATAATATCCCGCAGACGGGAATCGTACTCGAAATCTTCAATCTGTTAGTTATAACAATTAGGATAACAAGACTATATAACGCCACCATATTATAAAATCCTCCACGACTTGAAGAATGATCTGGAAATTTCGTTTTTAATTAATCAAATAATAATCCACTCCGAAGAATTTATACATCCAAAAAATCTCTTTGAAGACAGATAAGACATATTTACATTCTACTACGAAGTATGTGTGTAGAATCTACATAGTCATATATCAAAATTGGATTAGTACAAGCAAGCTTATTGTTTGCAAAGTTCCAACCAAGGCGAACTTCGCATAAATTAAACAACGCTTCGATTAACTTTAATAGGAGTTTCATTCTCAGGTCACGCGAACTCCGCAATCAACCCCATAGTGTACTGTCTCATGACGAGGAACTTCCAACGCTCTGTTCATAAACTACTCTGTGGACGGGGCGTGTGTCAACAAACGAGAATCACGGTATGTTTTAAGTAATAAATATTTAGTAGATATGTTATTGGTTATCATTTTATTCAGTAGTTTCCTGTGTTTAGTGTTCAGAGTGTAATTGTTGTCTCAGTGTATTCCAACTATTCAATAATAATGGGTAAGATTACTTAACCGCTTGAAATGTCAGCCTAACGCCGATGTTACCTTCGTTACAAAAGCGTACAGCCTGCCATCGTTACCAAGTAAGGTAGAACTTCATTTATCTTAGCGCTTAGATACTTATTGCTAGAACTTCAATTACTCAGTTACAACTCTGTCATACGCATGCTTGCACTCGTCAGCTTCTAGCCAGAGTGCCCGGTCGTCGGTCCATCTGGTAAAGGGCTGCCATACATATTATAAGCGCTTTTTGAACTGTTTTACTCCAATAATCGTCAGCTTTTCTGCCTAAGTAGCCTGACATAAATTGGACTTAAGTTAGCATTCATTATTGAAATAATTGTATAATTTAATGTTTTATTATTGCTACTCGAACACTACCAGTGTATTGGGTAAACAGTAACTTTACAAATATTACTTTTAATGAGGTGCGAGAGCCTTGCTTGCTACCTGTCACAACATAGAACTAAATATCATCGACTAATTCTAGGTATATACCTACTAATGCCTCTGGTGTGCACTAGTTTTACTTCTGCCTTCCCCATCGACGATAATAAGCATAATTATATTTTTGTAGGCTAATTTCTTTTCTCGGGACTTGTAAAATACCTAACTTAAAGAGTATTATCGCTAACAGATATTTCTCCATCCAAGATTAATAAATAAATACCCTCACGTAATTTATCTGTTAGTTCAATGAATATTCAGTTACAGTTCTCTTCGCTATACTAAAAGGTCTTGGAATGTTGCCTTGATTCTTGAGAGTTCACTTTAGCATTTTTATTGCCTCATTTACACAGAAAAGTGTACTTTAAGAAGAAGAATACCATGTTTCAAGTTTTCACAAGTATTGGACGATAAAGTTTACCAACCCTATTTTTTGTTGGGTGTTTTAAAAATCCAACATGACCTATTCCGGTGGAAGTTGGGAAATAATGTATGGGCTATAAATGCACAAGTTGATGAGGACTTTTTTTTATTATAAGAAAGCAAAGAAGCAGACAGATTTCCTGATGGTATGAGACAACCGTCGCCTATAAACACCAGTTAATGGTGCGTTGCCCACCTTGAGTCTGGGATGTGAAGACTCTTGCGTAAAGATACCGGCTACTTTACTCTCCAAACGGGAACACGACGATGGCACAGACCGGCATTATTGCGGCAGGAATAAGTAAGGCGGTGTCACCAATCCGGGCGAGTCATCGTAGAACTCTACCACCTATTAGTCACGATATTAGTGACTTCGAAAACCTTCGCTCGCCTTTTACGAGCTGCCTGGCAGGAAGGCAGTTGGCCTATTCTACACACGAAGTCTGGACCAACACGGTGTAAAGTAGTGTAGATGCAATATCATAATAAGACATATCTAGAAAATATACGCTATAATAATTGTTGGAAGTTATGTGTATTTTCGAGATGTTGACGTATGAATTTTTAAAGCGATTTGAAGCTCTGGAAATTACAATGTTTATTGAAGCCTGTGTTATCTTGTGAATGTTTTATTATACTTTGTAAAGAAACCTTAATATTATATTAACAGCACCGGATTTCAGATCACTTTTACTAGAGATAGCTTGAAGGCAGAATAATAAAAGCACATTTACATATATTACTAATAATACCAAACTTATAAAGCCTAACACACACATCTTATGCACCTCAGTAGATACTCTCAATGCAAATGTTACAAATTAATATTCATCCATTGTTATTAAATGAAAGTAAATGAATTTGTTAACTGATTTTTGATTTCTTTAGAGATTTATTTCACCGGTCGATCTTTTATAACGCTAAGACGTAGCTCATCATCTCCCAAAAGACACTTTAAAGCCTACGACTTCTTAAATCTCTCTATAAAAATAGATATTTATTGTATACTTGCTGACGCCTGCGACTTCGTCCGTGTGCACTTTGATTTTAATGAGAAAATTCCATATAAACTTCACCCCCCTATTTCGAATTTCTAAAATCCTTTCTGACTGCTCGCCTATATCATGAACGGAGCCTCTGTACCAAATTTTAAGTTTCTAGGTACAGTAGGTTCGGCGGTGCGTTGTCTGTCAGTCAGTCAGTCACTCAAGAGTTTAAGATATATAGATAACTCTACAGATAAAAAAATATTTATCTGTTATTAATCAATGATACTTTAGTTTTAGTAAGTTAGGGCCTAATTCAGTTATTTTGGGTTTTGGGTTTGATTCTTAATTGTAACCCAATTAAGAATATATCAAACAATCCATATTCACAATATATCAAACAATCTTTGTTTTCATCACTGTTTCATCACACAATCACTCATTATAATAATGGCATGTAATTTTGTCGGGTAGTGTCAGTTAAACTAAGTTAAAACTTAGACTTCTCGGTCTAAGTTATAACTTAGTCTTCAGGTGGACCCCTGAGGAGAACACGCGCATGTTCATATTATGAATGTTTTTTTAATATTTATGTTCAGGAATTAGCTAATTAAATTTTCAAGTTATATCAGGAAATCAATTCAACTACAGGGCAACGTATTGAAAATAAGTTTGATTTATAATATTTTTTATTATTTAATAATGTTTTTTCAAATATCAATGATGGAACTCAGGTACATATTGCATAAACTATGTTCATTGGTTTGCCCCACATATTTTATAGCCTTCATAACAGTAAGATATATGATATTTTTACTACGTAGGTTATATTTATGTGTTATTCTTTTCGCTCGACTGAAGACCAAGGGAAGCAAAAGATTGAAATGTTTTTTTCTGAGAACCTTCTAACAGTCTTGATAGTTTCATCTGCTATGCAATCTATGGTCTTACCGAAATCAATGTTAATAACTTCATTTTAGGTGTAATATTGCGAGTTACACATATTTTACGAGTAAGGAATTTTATAAGATCCAAAATATTGATATTTTTTATAGAATAGAGGGGAAATGGACAGAAGGTTCATTTGATGCTAATATAATATGAATTAAATGAAAATAGCCTGTTCATTCATTAAAGATAACTTAAATGAATGAACAGGCTATTTTCCAGAAGGCTCTAAATATGTGTTATGGTGACAATATGCTTTACAGAGATGTATACATGGAAAAAGTTTTCTTAAAACTGGAACTAAAAGATGTTTCTGGGTATCAAATTCAGATTGTAGCCACTAAGCAATAAAAAAAATTAGATTATTCTAATAGAGATTTTTTTCGTTCCGTTTTAATAACCAAAATAAATGAATAACAAATTGAGAACAACAAAAGTGTTACGTAATTTATTTCATCATAAACGTCGAACTTTTGGAAAGGATGCGAAATGTTAAAATTAAATGCCGGTGGAAATCGTGAAATGATGCATACTTTATTAAAAATGGGAACGCTTTAGTCCAATATGAATAATGAGAACATGAATGTTGGAATTCATTCATCAAAATTATAACTGCAATATACTCAAATACCACCAAGTATTTTATTAAAACTATACCTTTCGCTTCAACAGTAAAAGGTGACGAATACTCTCTCTTTACTGTTCCCGCGAAAGTAATACAGTAAATGTAAATAAACGACGTAACAGTCGTCCTAAAACAAACCGACTTCCATATAAGAATATCATCCATGCAGATTAACACGTAGCATTAGTGTCAAACTCAAATAGTGATCGTTTAAATTTAAATGGGACCACATGAAAATTAGTAGCTTTCGAATATAAATAATTAAAATATATATATAAAAAGGTAACACATTTAAAAATATAAAGTCGAATTGATAACCTCTTCGTTTTGTTGTCGGACAACAAACACTTAAAAGCTAAAAAGTTCGTTTGGTTTAATTTTAAATAAAAACTTCTGCGTAAATTTAAATGATATTTGTATCAGTATTAACATAGCTGTTTTAAATTTGGAAAATATATTAGTTTTTTCTAGTTGTAATTTTAATATTTTAATATTTATAGTTATTTATATTATAGTTGTAATATAAGGTTAGGAATATAGGTAATTGTATATAGGTAATTGTATATAAGGTAATTATATATAAGGTAATTGAATATAGGTAATTGTATATATAAGGTTAGGAATTTAACCGTAGGTCTGGCTTTGTAGTCACGTACATTAACCACTAAATTAACGATCTCGTCGTCAAGTCCATGAACCGCGGCTAATTGTTACAGTGGCGGTGCACCCAGAAGCCGGATGGGTCGTCCAGCGACTACGAGCTCTACCACGAACCCCATAAAAGGTGTTACTTACAGGTACCAACTATTGCAAAATACCATTAAGAATATATTATCACGCCCATTGTCCCCGAAGGGAATCAATCATCCGAAGATATTTTTTTAATACAACATGGACAGCAAACAAGCAGATAGATGGTAATTATGGTGGATTATGGTAAGTGATTACCGTCGCCTATATAAACCAAAGGTGTTAATGGTGCACTGATAACCTTGAGTCTGGGATGATAAGATTCTTGCGTAAGTGTACTACTACTAAGCTACTATACTCTCCAAACCAGAACACGACAATGGCAAGTACTGAAATTATTATTATATATTAAGGTACCAATCCGGGCGAGTCATCGCAGAACTCTACCACCTAGTAGTCACGATGTATATTAAGTTCCATGATATGATAGGTGGCAACTCTATCGCCATATCGGGCAGATATTTATTTAATCCACCCGGGATTGTTAAGATTTTTAGAGTAACTGAAAAAACTCAATAAAACATTTTTTTAGCCCGAGCTAGGGTCTGAACCCTTGTGAATCTCATACCGGTACTGGCACTGATTTATGATTAGATAATAAGGTTTATACAATTGCCAGATGAATACGCTCCGCCACAACGGTCACATCCACGGCGTGCCCACCGCGCGCGGAGTCAACACGCACGCCACCACCCAGCTCAGTCACGTGACACGGTCCTCGCGGCGGACGGCGCCAGCACACGCCCTGTCCGTGGAAATGCTGCAAAGACATGGACATATCGATTATAAACGTTAATCATATATAAAAAAATATCAACTAGTCACTTACTTAATTAAGAGATCAGGAAATCGCGAAACTTATCGCATTATACTCGATCGATAACTATAATCAGGTATTTGGGAGACCAATGCAGGTCTCCAGCGTAATTAATAGGCAATTGAACCGCCTCTCATTACTACTGCTGTCACTTCTGTACGCCAGAATCAACAGCGACTACCTCGTGATAACACATAAGTAGGAAAGATATCCCGGTTCCCGCCTTTTCAATGCAGAAGACAGCAAAAGAGCAAAGCCATACAAGCCAAGTTGTACCCTCCAGGGTACCTCCTTTGCCTCCTTTTTCATATAGGGTTTGTTTTCATAGCAACGGTGATGGTAAAAGATAACCTTCGACAATTGATTAAAATTTTGCCAACCTTAAGACTGATTTGGAATTCCAATCTCTTGTTTTCCAGTTCAATTCTACAAACCATTATATGACATCAATAATGTGACGTCAGACATAAATCAAGCTATGGTACCAATCCGTGCATGTCGAGATTGCCAGTAAAAGTATCTAAAGGTGAAACGAGGAACATAAAAACATGATCGCAGTTTGTGTATATACACCTATGTAATTTAATTAAGATATAGGCGTGTTATTCTGTGTGTCGCAGTTGTTTGATTAATTGACTAGAATATAAAACCGCTATTAAAATGAATCCCCAATAGAAATGCACTGTTTAAACATATACACGAACTACAGTGCTTGAAGTCTTTAATAGGATGTAATAAAAAACCAACCGCATACGTATCTCTCAACTGTATCTATTCATAAATTATATTTTTTTGTATTTGGATGGCTTCATTGTTAAACTTTGAAAAAGTTTCATATTTTGTTTTAATATGTTTAATTGGCTTTTTAATTCACATTCCGTCTGAATGAGTGGACCCGAGAACTTAGTATCTTACTATTCCTGTATAAGATAATAAACATGAATATTCGTTTTGGGCGGTTGACCCGCCTCTCGGTCGCACCGTTGTAACCTCTGTTCTCCAAAATCTACAGAAGCAACCTCGTAATAAAATGCTAATGTATGAACGCAGGATGCCCAGGGAAAAGCCGAGCTGTCTTAAGACCCACACTGGGGTATTATTATGATTTAGTTTTTGGTCTTAAAAATAAACAACGTGTAACAGCTTATAATGTAAAAGTTTAATGAACACTGTTTTGTAAATCAAAGTACTCCAAAGATAATATACTCATAGGTAGTATTAACATATATTAGGTGTATATTGTGTTTTTGTCCTAGTTAATATTCCACGAGTTGCACAAAGTAAAATTTCAGTGGATAATATTTTCGCAAAAACTTTGTATTTCCATATCGATCTCTGAATTTGTTTCCCGATTCAGTAATTCTTTGACATGTTTATAACATCATTCCCTTTATGTATACATTGTATATAAAAACAACTAAAATTATATGATAATAAGCTATCACTAGTAGGTCGCCCGCAAAATTTTATGTCGCTCTAACCAGGCCGTAGTTTTTTTCCGTCCTCTTTCTTTACGTAATTTTCTTAGATTTCCTCAGGATCCAATCATTACACCTTTATCTGGTGGTCATTGGAACACCTGTGAAGTTATATACCCTTTCAAACAAAAAAATCAGGCTCATAAAAAAATCAACTTAAATTTTTTTTAAGTCGAATTGAAAGACCAAGCTTATATTTTTTTTAAATAAATGTTCTATTAGCCTTTATACCAGAATATCACAATCTCAAGTACTGACGTTAATGCCACACGAAGGAAGTAAGTCTTCACAAGTCAATACCACAAGTTACCGTTATCATGACAACAATCACAATGATGATGATCTGTTTGAACAATTGGTCTATTCTGTACGCAAAGCCCGGACCAATATGGGGTAAACTTTGTATATTTATCGATAATCAAATTTATCGATAAGCCGAGTCCTTCCTCAACTATTTATAATATATTCGAATGTTGATCTCAAACAATTGTATATAAATATTGTAAATATTATGGTCACTATCGGTAATCAATAATTTATAACTTTATATTTAAAACAAAATAGTTATCGATAATGTTATAGTAAATAGTATCTAACGCTATACCTAGACATTACGCCAAATCATGTTACAGAATCATCTTGGCTGTGCCACGCAATTACTATGTATTATGTGTAATTTATAATTGTTGACTGTTGACTATTTAATTTAGTCAAATAGAATCTATTTTATTTTAATTATTACATCATCGCTGTCATGAGAAAACAAATATCTATCTTTAAACACATTAATCCAAGACAAACTGACGAGGCTATTAACATTAAATGGTAATTATGAGTTTTTTTTTATACAAATAGGTAAGCAATAAGCGATAACCGTCACCTTTATACACCAAAGGAGTTAATGGTGCGTTGTCAACCTTGTATGGGATGATAAGACTCTTGCTAAAGCACCGGCTATTTTACTCTCCGAACCGGAACACGACAATGGTAAGCATTGACATTATTGCAGCAGGAATACGTAAGACAGTGGTACCAATCCGGGCGAGTCATCGCAGAACTCTACCACCTAGTGGTCACGATGTTCGTGACTTGAAAAATCTTCGCTCGCCTTTTATACTCATTGTAAGTATCAATATGGAGTTTTACCAAAGAGCAACTACCGAACTTTATCGACAGTACGATAATGAATCAACTGCCAAAAATAATGCCATTACATTTGTTATATTATTTATATTATTTTTAATATGTGTATTAAAAAATATATATATTTTAGTGACGTTAGTATTAATTGACTTATTGATTTTGTCGTTATTTTTCAAATACCAACGGATATTGGAATCTGCTACGAAAATGATAAACGTGTAATTTTTAAGTTATGGGATATGGCGTAGTCATATCGTAAAATTGACCGTATCATGATATATTTGGTCATTTAAAATCGACGAATTTCATGAAGTACCCAACGATCGTTAAATCGTATACATTTCACGATTTAGTCATCTACGTCAACGATGTGGCCAATCGTATTGTGAAAACAAGGTGTTCATAAAATACATATTTTATTAAAATCTAGAACATGTTAAGAACTTATTTATTGTTCTGTAATTTATGATATACATTTTGTTATTAAAATTAAGTAAATATTAGTTTTCAAGTTAAAGAGGAGGTTGGTTAGGTTAGATTTCGTTTTGTTATAACAAAAAGTGTGTTGTACTAAAACCTAATACCAAACTATGATATGTTTATTTTTTAGTATTATAGCAACAAAACCAAATAACTAACCTAACCTACCCCATTCTCGATAAATAAATTAGCATGTTTTAAATTCTAATGGCGTAAACACAAAAAAAAACTTTTCTTTTTTAAAAATCTTTACTACTACTCATGTCGGTAAATCCTACTTTGCTCGCAAAACCAATGTAGCTTTTAGAGGAACATAATAAATCCACAGTTTCTATAATGTCATGTCTAGAAGGCTAATAATTACTGTTCTTACTGTTCTTTTGCGTAGTCACCCTACTCTCTATTCCCACATTTGACACATACACATATCGCTTCGAATGTAAATATTTTACGATATGATCAAATAAGCTTAACTATTTCGTGAAGTATTCGCGCGTTTATTTGTTAACAAAAACGATTTGTCATCATTGATCTGACCACGGCACACCATGATAAGGGCAATGGATAGTACAAAATTACCAAACATGTCATGATATGGCCAACTCTACATACTGACCACGACAAATATATGATTATATTTATAATTTTAACTATTGTCATGCAAAATAAGTAACTTATATTACATATTGTACAGAAATAACTAAGGTATTAAGAGTATACTCTCTTATAAAAATTAAAACTCATTTAGATTATACTAATTTTATATGTAAATAATTAATGATCTATTGTAAAAGTATATTATAGTATATTATAGTATACTATAGTTAAAGTAAAAATAAATGTATTTATTAATAAACTTCTATCATTTTTATATCAGAGTTCATCATTGTTCGCTTTCAATTTAAGGTAACTTTCGGATTATTAAATAAAATACAAAGTTTGTCATTCAGGTACTTCTCCAAGTAAAGAGGTTAAGTATTTGTACAGCACTGACAAGGCAGTTGAATTTTTAAACATAATTTTAATGTACATTTTATACATATCAAAAGATGTAGTTTAAAAAACTAAAAGAACGCGCTGGCTCTACTATAATTTACTAGCAGCGGCTAAAAAGTTCTACGATCAAGTAATCCACCATCAAAGTGAAATTTTCACTTTACTTGGAGTGTCATAATGACTCGTCCGGACTGGTACCACTGCCTTACTTATGCTTGCGTAACGTCTTTGCTTCTTATATTTGTTTTCCGTTTTGTAGGGTAAGGTAGCTGGTATAATAACGCAGGTAGCCGGTATAATCACGCGCACGGTATAAACATCTCAGTTTCAAGGTAGGCAACGCACCATTATCACCTTAGATGTATAAAGGTTACGGTCATTTCATACCATCAGAGATTAGATCCGCTTTCTTCTTTGCTTCCTATCCTATAAAAAAAACTAATGGGAGTTTTCAAACCCAATGATCCGACTTTGACTCAATTCAAGGGAAGTATGAAGTCTGATCTTGAATAAAATATTTAATATCAGGGTACATCTGTACTGACATTTGCGTTAATTTTATTACTTTGCATTTGATTACTTTGCATAATTTTCTAGGGACGGGTAAACGGTTCACGTATCACAAATATAACATGAAAGTGAAAATTTACACTTAATTAAGGGAGCGGTTTAATATCGAGGTGTCATCGTTTGGATTATAGGTTTTGTATTGATTCGTTTAATACATTGCCGTTACACCGAAGTCAATACAGCGGATGAGGTGTATGAAAATGTGTCATGCCTAAGTTATTAACAGTTTGTTAAAAAAAATTAAGTGAAGCTGTTTGAAATACATTGATATGTTGTAATAATGAGTGATATGAACTGATTGATACATATTACTGTTATCCTTCAAATATGGACTAAGCGTTTCACGGTAGACAACGCCCATTACAGAAACATATTAAGCTAATCTCTAGTCTAGTTCATAATAATGAATAAAAAGATCATTTTTATAGAATTACATATAATGAATGTTATTGTATTTCTTATTAATAGGTAGGTATATAATTGTTATCATATGAAAAACAATTTTTACACTCCTTTCAATTTTGTGTATCATTTTTAACAGTCTCAAGTGTCATCGTATGTTCTATAAACAGCGCATTTTTGTGATTGCTCTGGGACTCTAATTAAGTATTACTCTGGGACAGCATTTTTTGTCCCACCCATGTCCTCTTCGTATTGGCACAAATGACAATTGTGAGAAATCTAATTTCTTATTCCGGTTCCATTTAAGCGTACAAATTATGAGAGCAAAGCACGAAGGTAAAAACACTATTTAAATAAAATAAATAGTAAATAAAAAACACTTTATTGACTAACAACAAAAGACGAACTTAATGCCTACTGCCTTTTTACATTTATTTATGAGTATTTTATTGCAAAGAGAATTTGTGTGTGGGGTTTAATAGATATAGAAAATCATATACAGATAAATATTGAATTATTTATTTCTTGTGATGAAATTATGTTTCAATAAATACATCAAGTTTGAAAATAGTAAGTAAAATATTTCCACAACAGTTAAAAGCGATGCTCCGAAACTGAGTGAAAATACTCCACCATATGTTGCTGAAACAATAAACCACTTTATTAGACGAATTTTTTAGCAAACAAAAGCTAATACAAATGCTAAAATATCAACCATTTTGTATAATTTCATCGAATTTAGCCATCTGAGTGTGCTAGAGTTTAAATGTACATCTGTGTGTTGCCGTTTGTGTGAGCGTGCGCATCTGTTTATTTGAGTATGTGTATGTACGTATGTGTATGTACGTATGTGTATGTACGTATGTGTATGTACGTATGTGTATGTACGTATGTGTATGTATAAATGTAATAAATATCTGCATTTACCAATGAAATAATTGTAGTCCATCAACAACGTTTGCTTATAGCATTTGCATGTTGATTTGGTAAAATATACCTGGAGAGATGAAAGTTGACTTATATTTTTATCGCGTCTGAAAGTGAAATAAATATACATTTGTATTAAAATAGTTATTTTTATACACTAAAACAAAAAATGACTTCCATATAAGAATATCATTAACGTTGTTTAATAGGAACGTTTTATTACATATAACTCAAAAAATCAATATATTTTTTGTTTAAAATTTTTATAGGGCTGACTTTGGAGCATATCCATGAAAAATAATAATCATAATGGTCTACTCCGTAAACAGTTATGCGTAGTCTAACATAAAAAAATATATTTTTTGATGTTAATATTTTTTTCGTGTTGTGTTGTTTTGTTGTTTCCGAATTGAGAACCTCCTTAATTTTTTTTCGTCGGTTAATACCGATGCAGAGCAGGTGCCTTTTCATAACTAAAAATCTTAAACGTACAGAATACGTTACCCTAGATGTATCTCAATTCTACTAATATTATTATAAATGCGAATGTTTATGAGGATGGATGTATGTATAGATCTCTGATCTTTCACGCTAAAACTACTGAATAGATGTAGATGAAATTTAGTATACAGTTACACTACAGTTTGGAATAACATACAAGCTACTTTTTGAGAACGTTCGACAGAAGTGATAACTTAAGCTAATCTAAATTTAAAAAAATTGTCTACTTATTTATTTAGGTGCCATCAATCTTCACTAAATAGTTCAACGCAATGGAATCTCTTATTTATCAAAATTCTCTTTCGATACCTCTAAAACCTATATACAAAAAATATATACGCTACTTCGTTACGTTAAAAATATATACGTACCGTAATAAGGTCAGTCTGTAAATGTCTTATTCCGGTATATTTATACCAGTTTCAAGGCTGACAACACACCATTAACACCGGTGATACAAGCAACGGTAACTCTTACCATCAGG
>DVZW01000084.1:0-13405 GCA_018237805.1 Mesosemia grandis
AATTAAACTTTTATTTATCATCTTTTATTTTATTTTATTTATCATAATGATTATGATTTACTATTTACTTACATATGATTTACTTTTATTTATCATACTTTATATATCATCAGGGCTATAGCTTACAACTCTGACGATGCCTTAAATAGATGAAACCGGTTGGCTGAAATTAAAAAAAGAGAAATACTACATATTGTGTTATTAATGAAAATATAATGATGATTGTATTTCACCAAGTGCCAACGATGGAAAGTGTAAATTATAATTGATACCACTTTGTCACAATGGCGGTGACTTGTTTATCCTTTGATCGCTTCTTACTCTAGCAAGAAAGCAGTTGGCCTTCAAACAAAACCTGAACCAACATGGGGGAAATATATTAACGAAGGGGATTGTATCTATTTTAATAAATCAATCATCCAAGACTCAAGGTTGGCAATGGCCCAATGGCCCAAATGGCCCCAACAATGGCCCATTAACAGCTTTGATATATATAGGAGACGGTTATTTTTTACCACCAGGAGATCTGTTTGTATACTTTCCTATAATCAAAAAAATATCACTTTCAGATCTATCGTATAGAGAACAGAATCTTTCTATTGTTTATTAATTCAAAATCACTGACCAGTCCACTGAAATGCAAGCAATAATTAAAGTAAATAAATATCATGACGCTCATTTTCCCCTGATAGGTAGAGGTGATACTAGAACGCACCAGTAGTAGTAACACCCACGAGACAGCAGCTGATATTAAGTTCCAATATGTGACAGGTGGCGAACCTGTCCACATTTTGGGCACATATTCTAATCCCGGGCAGTGAAACTTTGACAGAAATACGTATTTTTAAGAGAAAATCTGAAAAAGTTTAGTACTCATAACTCGATCAATAAAAAACTGATCTTTTGTCACTTATTGATAACTTTTTAATTTACAATCGATTAACTTTAAATGACTTTTTAAAAGGGTAATAAAGTTACTAGGAAGACTTAAGCGATAGCAAGTTTAAAAGGCTTTTTAGTCATCTTATGCATTAACTTGAAGTATAACTCGCTTATCATTTCTCTAACTAATAATATCATGTAGGTACTAATGGCCTAAAGTTTATGAACACGCCTGAAAGATTAAACATATGATTTATAATCACTTAAGGGTTCCGCCACACTTGTATTGTTAAGGTATATTAAAAAAATAAAAGGCTCTTTGACATGAATTTTCTTTTGTTTTCGTTATAATAAATATTAAATATTTAAGGTATTTCTTTTAAGAATACTTTTTTATTTCATTCTTTTTAAATAAATTTAATTGCCGTGGTTACTCACGCTTATGAACTAAAGAGGGCAAACAAAGGTGCTAGGCAAATTTATGAATTTATGTCACCTATTCGACGGCATTTAATACCATTATCATGAAAAGTATCTTTCACCAAATCATATATCTTATATATAAAATTCTCGTGCCACAATGTTAGTTACCATTCTCCTCCGAAACGGCTTGACCGGTTTTTATGAAATTTTATATGCATATTCAGTAGGTCTGAGAATCGGCTACTATCTATTTTTCCTACCCTTAAGTCATAAGGGTTTTCCACCCCTAAACATTATATTACAAAGAACTTGAAAAAATTTGCGGGATCAGCTAGTATTTTTATAAAAGATGCCGCCGTTTGACACGCACACATATAGGTCTATACACAATTATAGAGGTAAAAGTCTTCGACAATAGAATGTTAATAATATTCAAGCATAAAATTAAAATAAATTTGGTCGAATTTCTACTACTAGGCGACCACTAGTTCGATTTGATTAGTTTCGTCTTGCCAGAAAAACATTTTTTTATCCTATTGGAAAGAATTGGAATTGAATGGGTTTGTTGCCTATTTACACCAAAAGTGTTATTGCTGTGTTAATACTTAATATTATAATTATTAATATTATAATTAATTATATTTTAGTTATTCTACCAAATTATAGCATTTTTGCAATCAAGTGTTCATCATCTACACAGTCAGATTTTAAATTTTTGATATATTCATGTGTATTAATGTCTTGGTTGCGACTTTAGGATACATAGCTGAATAGAGTAGGCAGAGGTGTAAGTTACAAATTAGCGCACCCACGTCTAGCCAACGACATTAAGTCTCATTATTGCGATAAGTGACAAATATATCGCCAACTTGGACTCGAAATTCTTCCGGGTAAATCAAATTCTTTCGAAAAATCGAAAAAATGGTAATATAAGAAAAGCCCAACCGAGGAATTAATCCTGTGATACAAGCAATGTGCCTTTGGGTACATGATGCACTGTACCTACGTGTATGATGATGTTACGCCTCTTTAGGGAAAAGGCCTTTAGCATACAACCTTAGTCAATTCGAAAAAGTTTAAAACGTGTAAAAAAATACGCAAGAGCCAGACCCGAAATAAAAAAAAATTGGAACCTTTATGTCTGCTAAAACCTGCTAAAAAAATGGAAAACTGCTAATCGCTGAACTGAGGTAACGAAGTCGATAATGCTAGACAGCGATTTGCATGTATCGTTAACACAGTGCTGGTCAACTGTAGCTATACCTTTTTACGAACTTTGGGAAACCCTTTACTAAAACTTGCTGAAACATGTTTGGACAACATTAAGCCAAACAAGTATTGGTAAACATAAGTTACTCAATAAACATAGTTGATTACCCTAATCTCATACCTACCCCAATATTTGTGATCCTTGGTTGGTTCATAAATTCTAAATTCACTCAAAGAAAAACCTTTGACCTTGTTTGTCAAGGAATTATGGTATAGTATATGGTAAAGCAAGCCTTAGATACTAGGTCGTAGGCTAAAAATAATTTTAAAAACAGATATTTTCGTATTTCTTTGCCAATTGTACAAACAAAGACAAATAATTCAAATATACATAAATATTAATATCGCTAAATCCAACAAATCACGAAGATTCCACTTCTAAATCGTAACTGGTTTTGCTTACTATTATAGTGTATTGACCCGAGATTCAATAAGAGAAATCGAATTTACAAACATCTATAACTAATAATAATCTTCAACGAATATTTTATGGTGTTTATAAAACCCTAAATAAATACGTAAACTAAAATCTAAACTCAAATCTGACGCTATTATGAAAACATAACACTTGCCAACTTACCATGATACAGTGTTATTTATAAACACTTCTGTCTTCGGTCTACTGTACCCACTAAAACGCGTAATTCACATATAAAAAGTCAAAAAATCATTTCGAAACATTCACAGATAACCCTTAAAAGTCCACACGTCCGTTTTTCGCACCGGTACAAATGTGCACTGCCGTGTTTGCCATATGGTACCCATGAATGACTGTATTCGATTTAAATCGGTAAGGCAAATAGAACTTTAAACTATTGCCGCTAGGGAACTGAATAGATATGTTTAGAATCGCACGTGTTTTGTAGATGTGGGCATCTGTATTTTATACTGGTTTTTGATAATGTTAGAAGTTTTCATTTGACTAGGGCAACTATTTGTTATAAATAGATGGGATAATTTTGTCGACGATAAATCGGTCGAACGTTTTATTTATCATTTAATTGTAGGATAGACAATGTAACAAGGTATCTGTAAGTCAAAATGGTAGAAAATCGAACTCTAATACTTTAAGTAACGGTAGAATCCTATCTGTCTGTACATTAAAGAAACTATCAAAAATGGTTACCGACTGAACACAAAACAACTATTTTTAGTCTCTGTAGAGAAACTAGTCGATCATCCACGCGGACGGAGTCGCATAATTTTCCAAACAGACTAATATAATTTTTAATACAAACTATTTATCGGCATTCGAATAATTCTATACTCAAGTACAAAATAAAACAGTGTTATAAATTTCTCAGGGTAATCTCAACGCCAGCTATGCTGTTGTCATAGCGACGTATTGGCAACGGTTATGTCTTACCGTCAGGAGGTCCGCCTCGTCTGCTTGTTCACTCCCATTTGCTATATGAAAAGTTGACATGAACTAAGCACAATAGATTTGAAAATACTTTTTTCAGTATTTCAATTTTAATATACTTGACTTGTTTGGAAAGCTTATGTTTTTATTTTAAATACTATTGGTAAAGAAAAGTGTAGGTTATTTCATATATTGTATGCAGATGAGTTTTACACATCTCTAATTTTTTTTTTAAATAAATTTTAATCTCATCGTATTACTCACTGTCAGTCCGACTAACATATCAATTTTTGTTGATCTTAGATCTTACATTTTACAATTTGCCTTACAATCACCTCGTAATTCAAACGACATTTGATTGCGACGATATTTGTTGACATTGGTCGTTAACAGCATCGTGTATTTAAGGTCTGATTATGTTTTTTTACTAGTCAAATTTAAAATATAGACATGTCATAACAGCGGTCACAAAGAAATTAGAAACCGCTTTAAAAATTCCAAGCGCTTTAAATAAAATGTTACTATTTGTCCTAGTTTTAAAAATAAATATTATGGATAATGTAGCATTGAGGCGCACTGCGGTAAGAGTACAGACGCTTGCAACTACACTAACGATAGATACTGTATTGCGAAATATCGATCTTATTGTCGAGTGATACAAGCGCTTTTCCAATAAAGCTCCTAATAGCTTGATAGAAGGTCTTATAACTTTGAAACAGCTTTGAAAGGAAAGTCATCGAAGGCAGTTTCATAACATAGCGTGTTGCCTAAATACAAATTAATTATTTAGTAGCCAATATAAATAAACAGTTACAATATTCTTGATATCGTACCGAATACATATTATAAGTATAATATATACCTAACCAACATTGTATTGCCAACAAACCATTATCTTTAAATATACAAATACCTTTCCCATCAATAATACTCCAACTTTCATGGTAAAAGTACGCAAAACAAAGGAATCAATTGTATATTTTAAAACTCATTGTATTTTACACTATGCCAAAGGTCAGGTATGAACGTTTCACCTTCAACCTTGGATTACCAAACGGAAGTTTCGTGAACGCTTATCGGAATGACGTACACAGGTTACCCTCTCTTTAAATGTATTTTTAGGTTGACGTAAAAGGCAGTGTGGTGGCCCAGAATATTATCAGCATCTCGTTTTTGTTGGTGTTAGAAAAGGCCAGTAAGGTTTAATATCCTTGGGCGTGGGCATAAGCATGGGCAACAACGTCAGTCTGTGTATTTTATACCATAGTGCGGCTACTTTCTAAGTCACATCTTTCGTGAAAGTGAAATCTTAGAACTTGAGTTCTATTGAAATTATTTTGTTTCATACCATAGTATATCTTCCTAACTTTTCTATCTATGCTATCTTCACGTAAGAATGCAAAAACTAGCGACAAGTCTGACCACCCGTTATGTCTACGTGTCTACGGGGTGAATTCTTGTACCAGTGGTTTCTGCCTGCCTCTTTATAGGACAAGGGGAGTAAAGGTGCACGCAAATAAATCTAAAATACCATCACACTTGTCATCCTTAAAGGGATGGGCAAAGGCCAATGTCTATATTGAAACTATTGTAGGTCACTGTCTATACTGCACCTACTGTAGGTCAATGTCTATTCGATATATACGAATACAGGTATTCGTAGTAAAAAATCAATGCAAACCCACATTGTCTTAGGCGCCGCAATGTCAGCTGTCATCAAAGGTCACTCCTATTAGAGATAGGGCTGACCTTTGTATGACAGCTGATCTAGTGGTTGAATATATCCTATTTCCTGCTTTTTTTCTGTAGGTGTTGTAAAATCAACATTATTGATAAGCGTCTTTCGGCGATCTTCTGTCTGGCTCCGCTTACTTATTCAACCTTATTCATTCGAGAAAGAAGAATTCTTCCATTTATTTCCTTACCCAAACTACATTTTGCGTTGAGGTTAGCATTCACGTCTGCGTTCCTATTGGATGAAGTCGTTTACCGTTAAAACGTGGAATTTTCTCTTTATTGGACAATAAGCGTGAAGATGTATTCAAAGAAAGAGCCGGTGTAAAAGTAAAAAGGGGAGACGACCTAATGCTCGTTTAAGCACGTGGAAACAAGTCAGAACTAATTAAACATATTTAGAACATAAGTGGATGGAAATCAAAACCAAGGGAGACCACGACAAACCTATTCTATAGACCAAATTCCTCGCGCCGAAGACGAGGACGAAGTCGAGTTACCGAAGCCGACGAGAGCGCATGAAAAGCCCAATTAATGTTGAAGAAGTGAAATGCGTGTCTGTTAATTGTGATTAGCGGGGTAACGCTAGTGAAAATAATTTAATAGTTCTTGTCGGGATTTAGTTCTAAATTCACTTTCCGATACTTCGACACTGTTGCAAACGCCATGACCATGGGTGAACTGATAATAAACATGATGTCAAATATTATTAATATTGTTAGTTTGAATTTTCAAATTAACACGTTCCATTATACTTTAAAGTATTAACGGGACTAAACGCGTAATTATTGCACCCACTTTGAAAAAGCTCGAGGTTTCGACCAAGTTTCGTCATCGTCGAGATTTCCACAAGTAAGTGCAATAATTACGCGTCTAGTCCAGTTAATATATTTAAAGTATTATATTAGTGATGATAACAGGTATAGGTCAAAGGTGTATATTAATAATTATCATTATATGTCATCATATCAGGTCCCTTGCTGGGGGATCTTTACATACTTATAATAAAGCTGAAGTTTTTTCATAAAAGATATTTGAATAAAAGTTGGTCGTCGGTGATACTTAGAATCGATAACAGGACACGTGCACGTGCCAATAGTTTTTAGAATTTTTGTCTGTTTATTCAACCGCGCATCACGTGAACATGGTTGAACGGATTTGAATGCGAACTTTACTAATCTGTCGAGAAAGTAACGGCCAGGTTATAGGTTATAAACATTCAACTTATTAACAAAGACTTATCCACGCAAACGGAGATATTAAGTTTAACAACAGGCGTAAGTATAATAATAGTCGTAAAGATAAAAAGGATATCATCACATCCGATACATACTAAGAGACCCATGTTCAATGATGTGACAGGTTGGAAGCCAGTCGCCATGTCGAGGATATGTTGGAAAACTGATAAAACAGCAATCCCCGACCTGGGGATTGAACCCAGGACCTGGGCGTATTTACCAACACCTGTATCTTGAACAAGGTGGTTTAGTATGAAGGTGTGTATGTATATATGAATAAGTATAATACAATAGCACTTTTCTTTGCATATGTACCCATTAATTAATTGCTGAAGATAACAATATGTTTGCCCGCAACTGAAACTAAGCGCTGCTTATGTTGCTGTTTACGTAATGACACTATAAACGAAGTGGTTATATTATTCTGACCTACAATCTCAAAATTGTATGTGAGAATGCAAATCCTCTAACAGTTCGTACATATAAAACGATTAACTATTTAGCTTTACTTATTTCAGTCAAAGGCATTGTGTCGTATTTGTGATATTAACTAATAGAAAGAAAATAAAATGTCGCCTCTTTTGCATAGCGGTACCGATACCGATCCGATGCACGAAGTTGGTATGAACAAAAATAGTATAGGTTTTTTCAGATTTACTGAAAAAGAAACTCTTCCCGGGACTGGACTATGAGCCCATACAGCACATATTACAATATTGGACTATTTTTACGATTCTCGGCGCCATTTTGTACTTTCTACGGCGCATTAGGGCGCCTCAGCACTTACTTTGGGATTCAGAGACGATCCGAAATAAATTTTATGGAAGGTTTTTTTTGGTCAATAATATGATCTACAAACTCAATATGGTAAGTGAGGATTCGAAACCTTGAAGTTTAACGCTTCGTACACATTGTTCGAAACAATTAACAATTTAACTTCATTTATTTTAGTCAAAGACATTTTGACAAAGGCAAAGGTTATTCAATTTCAATATAGCCCATAAAACTACATGTAACTCAGAGCCGAGTAGCAATAGGCCAACTGACATGGCAGACTTCTTTGTGACTTCTTTATCGAGGGCTCCGTTGACTCGCCCGAATTGGTTGTTTATTCCTGCCATATCGTCAGTGACTTCTTGACTAGGTTGTAGAGAGCCCCGAAGACTCGCCCGATTGTTTTTTTTTATTCCTACCACAAGTGAATATCATTGTCGTGTTCTGGTTTAGATGGTGCAGTAGCTGTTACTAGGTCTCAAACTTGGCAACAAATCATTCGCACCATTGGATCAAACGGTTATCTCTTTGTTTACGTCGTTTGCTTTCCTTTGATATAAAAACATAATATAAAACGCCCGCGAATGTTGTCACCTAATTACATCCAATTAAAAAACAGGATGTACCTACTTATAATGTTACATTAGTCGCCCTTCTCAACGTCCTTATTAATTGTGGACTATTAACATTATTTTTATAATTTCAATTAGTCTTTGTTATTTATAACATACCTTCACGCACGTTGTCCCATAAAGCGGTAAAATGAGACAACGTTTCCGCGGTCCTCGCTTCCAGGGTGCAAGCGAGGACCGCAAGCAGAAACTCCGAAGCGATAGATCATTGTAGAAGCATTGTTGCCTCGTTAGTATAGCGGCACCGGTGTCCATCTAAGCTTCACGAAGTCCTGAGTTCGTAACTGAGGTTGGGCGAAAGAATAGTGTCGTCAGTTTTTTCAGATTTTCTGCTAAAAGTCACTACCCGGGGACTAGACCTTTGGTGTCAATAGGCGACGGGTTTCTATTTACATCAGGAAATCCGTCTGCAAGCTTATCATCCTATACAATATAAAAAAAATAATAATATTTGAGATACTGTTTTGAGTGCTCCGTGTACATTATTGATCTAAGAATGGCTTTCATATATATTTTTCCTTATAATAACGTCGCATTTTCCTATTGAATTATTTAATATTAGGTGTCGCCCGTGACTTCGTTGGCGTGAAAAATACGAACAAAGCTATCCCACGGGAACCGTACATTTTTCCGGGATGAAAAGTAGCCTTTGTATTATTCTGATGTATAACCTATATTACTGTAAAGTTTCATCCAGATCCGTCCAGTAGTTTTTTCTTAAAGAGTAACAAACAGCCTCACAAACTTTCGCATTTATAATATTAAAAAGATAAGATAGCACAACTTAACTAAATAGCTTAACTAAATATAGCACAACACTTAGCAACAACTTAACATACTAGTTGATGTTAAGTATCGTCATAAAATAATAATTATATTCAACATATACCATATGGATATTCAAAGAAAAAACATTATATATGCAAAACACATTATTTGCGTTCAACGTTGTCCTTGAGAAGCATAAAATACCTACTTATAAAAGTTTTTCTGGTATCAATGCTTGGTTTCTAAAACATTATGCTCGTTTATGTTAATTAGACACAAATCGTATTAGTTCCAGAGGGTTAAGTAGTTGACCACATTAAATAATACAAAAACCGGACTCCTTTGAATATTTAGATATTCAAAATTAATTAATTTATATACGGTTTAAATTTTAATTTCAAATTCATTTGTAATGTTACATTCTTTATGCGAATTTTTGTATTCGAAGCAAAGGAAGTTTGCCAAAACGATCCTCATGCCTATTACATGCTACTTATGTAGTTTTTAAAGTTCTGCAAATAATGAAATATGCATGCATGTATTAATAATTTTTCCAAATATTTATTTTAGGAAAAACCATGAACGTATTAGGTGCATCTCGTACATGGCAGCTCATTACGGTTAGTACAATAGTAACGGCAGATGTCTATTTCCCAGAATTGTAAGCAATAATGATTCAAGAATAAGTTTTATACGTATGTATTTGTATTTATATATGATATTCACTCTGTTTTTATTTTTGTTTTATTTTGTTTATATTGTTAATGTTTAGTTATTGTCATGTGTGTACAATAAAGTATTAAATAAAAAAATACAATACATGCATAATATAATATTATAGAGAAACACCGATCATTTTAGAGGTTTCTAATGTCATGTCGTGAATAAAGAATGCAGTATATTTAGTATCAGCATTGCACCTGTGCGAAGCCGCGGCGAGTCACTAGTTATTAACTAAAACAAAGTAGCAAAAACAATGACAATATTTGATTTCAGTGGCCGCCTAAGTTTGTTCTAATGGAAACCCTACTTCTTTGGAGACATAATTGGCCAGTTGACATGCCTTTAGGATCTTATTTGGATACCGTGACGGATATCTTAGTTAATTATGTTTTAGTTGATAAGCATGAAGGTTGATTACGATTAGCGTTTAGAGACAGTTTAACTGGTCACCAAATTTAATTATAAATGGTAACAGAAATTTTATCCAGAGAATAAAAGTGGCCTATCGCCTCGTTGGCATATGGCTACCGGTGTCAGATTAAGATGTACGAGGTCCTAGGTTCAATTCCCAGCGCAGGCTTAAAAAAATAGGTTCAATGAGTTTTTTTAGTTGTTCTGAAACATGCGATGAAACAATGCCTAACAGGGCGATTGGATTGCAACCCAACACATTAGGAAACTAAATATCATTGGCTAATCGAGGGAGTATTCTAGTACTACTAATGTATACTAGTTTCACCTCTGTTTACCCTATGATAGTGGCCATAATGGTTACGGTAGTAGTAAGCTGTATAGCCCATTTTGAAGTTCTGGGGTCGATGCTCGGATCAGGGCCTCTGAAACCGTCTCAAGTTAAGAGGCAGGTGCACGAATGTTTTTTGGAAGCGTCCACGTGGACTCTGCAGTTTGTCTTGCACTACACTCCACCGTGTAACAACTACGCTATTATAGAACATTGGAACTTGGACCATTTAAGACCCTTCTAGAAAAAAGCCTGTTGAATCTCAAAGGCCGGCAACGTATATCTAATGCTTCTGGTGTAGCGTTGTACATGGTCGGTAACCATAAGGTGACCCTGCATTCCGTTTGATCGTTGTACTATAAAAAAAAGAGCCTTTGTACCTCATTACATTTATCCGTCTTTAGATACCAATAATAATGGATTAGCACCACTGTCTTCGTGATTTTAGCCACCACAAAATAAGTGCTTGACATTGTCGTGTTCTGACTTAGACGGTTAGACAGCCGGTGAAGTTACGTTAGAGGTTTTACAACTAAGTGATGGAGTTGTAATGACTTCCCGAGTTGGTACCACGACCACAACTATTGCTGCCGCAAAGATGCCAGTGCTTGTCAGTGTCGTATTTCAACATCAATTACAACATTACAACAAGTCCATTAAAACCTTTGGTATCCCTTCAAATATATTAACTGGACTAAACGCGTAATTAATGCACTTACTTGTAGAAAGCCCGACGTTTCGACCAAGTTACAATCGCCGTGGTCACGAGCAGAGCAGTCTCACAGAGCAGAGCAGAGTAGTTAACATTTATAACAGTAGTAAGAATTTCCATAATAACTTATTAACGTACGATAGAGAATGGACGTGACGCTACATAGATATTATTGTATCAACACAAGCTAAACTGCTATACAAACCAAAGTGAATGATTTCGACGCTTTAAGGAGTTTGACATTAAATAAATTTAACGTTTGACGTTACATGGAGTTTAACTCTATATTTAATAGTGGTCGTAGCAGATGAGAACTAAACCCCTAAATCAACATCTTCAAACGTCTTAATTGAATCAGTACTGGGACGCGAGTGAAGCCGCAGGAAAAGCTAATTATTATTATTATGTGAGACTCGATGATATTAAGTCCTATGATGTGTCAGGTGGCAAGCCTGTTGCCATATTCCTATCCCGGGCAAGTAAAGTTTCTTCAGAAAAAATGAATTATTTTTTCCAGAAAATCTGAAAAGATTATTATATTAAACCATTTCTCATTTGCCAGACCTAGGAATTGACTTTGTCCTGAGTTCGTCCGAATCCTCATGCATCTAATGCCGACACCGGTAACCATATGCCAACCGCAACTATAGAATAGTAATTGAAATAATGCGTGGCGTCTGTCAACTAGTTTGTCTTTCCTACCAATATATGGCATTTTAAATTATTACCAAATATTGCTATGTACCACAAAAATATTTTAAACAAAGGCAGTTACAGGCTTGTGACAACTTTTGATATTTGTAGGACATGATATATTTGACACCCAAGAGCTCGGGTAAGTGGTTTATAAGAATGGCTACTTTCCAACTTCACATTTACGGGAGCTTCCATTTTTCATGACGGAACTATCTTACAAGTTATAAACTACGTGGTTTATTTTTCTAAGTAAATGTTAGATATTTATGTTGCTAGGCTAGGCTTCTGAGAAGCGAGGTTTCTCGGTTATATACGTTTAGGAATATATATATCTTATAGAATTCTACACTTTAAAGGCTAATGAATAATATATTATCTTCGTGTTGTAATAACATTTACTTCTATGATTACATCACTGCGCATGCTAGCATTTTGGTTTTGTTTATTACAATGAGATATAATTTAATTCTATTACAATATAATTCTTGCATACAGTTGTACTGTGTAATGCTTTAAGTGACACACTGAAGATTCTGTGCGGCAAACATATATTGATAAATATATATATTTATATTTGACTTCGGTGGGGTGAAAAACACGAACAAAGCTATCCCACGGGACCCGTACAAAAGTAGCATTTATGTTATTCTTATGTATAACCTATATTACTGTAAAGGTTCATCCAGATCCGTTAGCTTTTATAATATTAATAGGATTAATACTTATGCTAAGAATTAAAACACAATTAACAAGAACGGTGCGAGTACATCAGAAGTTCGTTCAAAGTCTACTGTAGATAAGATGGTTATAAGTCGTCTGCGGTGGTATGGGCGAGAAGGGACATGTCAATGCCCTAGCTACCCCAGAGACAAAAATAGGTAGTGAACGACTGCTCACAGGCCACTTGGTGGTCAACAACGGCCGTAGAAATCACTAGCGCCTCTGGTGTGTTCTGGTTTCACCTCCGTTTACCCCTCCGAGGATAATGGACGTGAAAATATTTATATATTTGTCTTATTAATACAGAAATCCATTTAGTAAACACTACTCAGCTGTAAATATTTCGGTTCATTCATCTCAAGTCAGGAATCAAATAGTATAAAATAAAATTGCGTCTAGACAAAGCTGACGCATACGACAAAAATACCTACAGTATTGTTAGAAATATTACTTTACTATATCCAAATATACCTGGTAAATGTGTTGGATGTTGTTAAATTTAAATAAATAATCAAATATAATCATTTAAATTTGAAATGCTGAATTCCATTCGATTTACTAGCCGCTATTTCGTGGAACATTTGGTATTGAAATTTCAAATACTAGATATTTTTCAAATATTGCCGGTAACTACGTGGCACGATTCCAAGATAAAATCTCAAAGACAGAATAATATGAGTGCAAAATATACTAAGCTATTACGTCATCTGTGCGATATAAACTGTTGCG
>DVZW01000085.1:0-13381 GCA_018237805.1 Mesosemia grandis
CATGAGGGTATTTTTATAAAAGAATCCAATCTCTTATTATCCTTCATATGTCTATAGTTAAGAGGTTATTAGAAATATATTGTAACGTCTAGCATGCTCTGTCTACAAAGGGGTAGAGCTAGTAGTTTTAGCTCACTAGCGTTTAACAATCGGTGTTTTTGAGTTATATCTTGGTGGAATGCCATTTTGTATGGTTTTTATAATGTATTCTGCAACTTGGAAATCTGTTTTTTTACATACTTTTATTTAACTTGCAATGTGTGTATATATATTGGTACGGGTCGAATCTGGCAACTCAATTTTGAAGTATATGCCTACACCCGATTGAGCTGAAATTTGGAATAAACGTTTAGTTTGGATGAACAATGCAGTTAAGTATGTGACGTTATTGTACATTCAACGTGGCAGAATTTCCAAGATGGCCGACCCGGTATTTTAATGCAATTTCTACAATATAGGTATCAAATGAAAAGGGTTGCTGAGAGTAATTTGAAAATTTTAATAAAATATTATTTTTAAAAGAACTTTACCTATTTATATAGGATCAGAAATGGGAGCAGACTATCGTCTGAAATAAGGTTATATAATACCATATCTAGCAATGTCTTTTATCAGCTGGTCTTCGTGTATTGTTTATGTGTATTCCTGAATTATGTATGTGTATGGTCGACAGTTAACCAGCATCCCCGGGTTGGAGCGGTCGTTGACCCAGAGCGCGCTAGAGGGTGGATCAGAGGGTGGGTTGGAGGTGGCAGAGGGCGGGTTGGGTGCGGAGCTACAGCAGCGAGCGGAGGCCGTGACACGGGGCATCGCAGAGTTATGGACAGCGGCCAGGTTACGGCGCTCTCGCCTGCCTGCTGCCGCCGCTCTACAGGCCGAAGTGTCAGCTCTGCTAGCCCTGTTCCCGCAGGTACAACCCTATATAATCGCCAGACAGCTCTAAATTTATGTATTTCTCAACTTTTGTAAAATACTTTTAAATGTTAAACGTTTCTTTAGCATAGTGGTAGCGGTGTTGGTATTAAAATGCACGAGCTCATAGGTTCAATACCCAGGTCGGGCATAACAAAAACATATTTATTGAGCTTTTTCAGGTTTGCCGAATATAAATTCAGATTTTCTGTAAATATTTCACTGCCGGAATTGGCATATGTGCTGGATATGGCAACAGGTTCCCCACCTGTCACATCATGACAATATCATCGACTGGTCGTAGGTATTACTAGTACACATTGGCGCTACTATTTCACCACTGCTTACCCTTTCAGGGATAATGGCCGTGATGTTTTTTAATCTCGCGATAAAATCGTCGCAGATAGACTCCAAAATTGTTAATGGTGCGTTGCCAAACTTGACTGCGATGTTTATTAACACCACAATGACAAGCACTGACGTTGTGTCATGAATAGGTAAGGCGGTGGTATCAATCCGGGCGAGTCATTGCAGAAATATACTACCTACTTGTCACGATGGTGGTTACATGTTTAACGTTCGCTCACCTCCTACGCACATCCTGGCATGTAGGCAGTTCGCTTATTCTTCACTCTAGTACTAAACAATATTTAAAATTTTCATCCATAGACCAACACTGACAGTTCTCTACAACAAGTATTAGACGACCTCCGAGTAGCCAGCGAAGAAGTGGGCAACGCATGTACTGGTCAAGCTCCCCTGGAATCGGTCCGGACAGCCGCATATGAATTGGCCAAAGCCACCAAACTATTGGTCACACGCTACCAACCTTCCTAGCGAACATACACCCTGTAAATACAGGTATTTGAACAAATATTGGACCCAATATGTGCCGGCATTGGCGTGTTGTGTCCCTAACTAGTATAATGACTAATTAGTCTTTGAACTTCCTGTTACCTTCTTATATGTAATTGTTATATTTCTAAGTAATATTTATATTTGTTATATAACTAAATGAAAATATATTTCGCTTACGTCATGTCACTGCCTAAAAAAATGGGCAAAAATGTAACCTAAAATCAATTCAAATGTGGACCTTACCTAAACGTGTGACCAAACCTTAAGATGACAAATGTTAATGTATCAGTTTTTCAAATTGAATTAGTTGTTCAAACCTGTTATCGCGATGTAATATTTATATCGATTATAGAATTTCTTGCTTAAAGTCGATTGAATTGATTTATTACTTTAATCGACTAAATTACAATTGGATACAATCTTGCATTTGTATTGCTTCTTTACGATATAAAAATTGATACTTCGATTCTGTGTATGGAAGCAAGAATTTAATATGTAAAGTGACGTGTTCTTGAATACATAGGGCGTGTATATATGATATAAAAGTATTTAGTAGTTTTGACTAGAGGTAGTTTTACATTGCGTTTGCGACGTTTATATAAAATGATGGAGGCTAAGTTGATGCACATGTCCGCTTAGAATTTTTAGTTTTAATATTTTGTAGTTCAACTAAGAAATATGTTCAGTTCAAATAACATTTCAGATTTATTTAAAGCTAGCTTGTATAGAGAAATATATATTTTATACATTTTAATCCGGCTATCAATGGCTGGTTGTATTGCCATATTTAACTAGATTTAGCTTGCGTTTTTGCGCCAATTAGATAGGGATAAACGATAAAAAAGTATTAGTTAAACATATATATCTGTTTCACTCACATTTGCCGGAATAAGCTAGTCGGCGTATAAATATAATGTCAGAATTGAAACTAAATAATACCACCGAGCTATAGTAAAAATGGATTTACATCATTTTATGTCTTCCCCATTATCCCATAAAAGGGGTAGATCACGGTTTGTGGAAGGCCTCAGGGAGTAAAGGGAAATAGAGAAGGAAAGAATAAACCAAGGCAGGAAAAAATATTTCGAATAGGAGCAAGAAGTTGAGAAAAAGACTCGGTTAATAATTCAAAATCATTTTTATTTTTCATCTTTGTAAACTTTTTTATAAGTATTTATAGAATGTCAAAAAAATATTCTACCACCGTTAGTAATCCTTAGTCGCCTTTTATCCACGGAAAAGAATTATAACGACATTTTAGGCCAACGTTACAAGGCCAACCGCTATATTTAAATGTACAATGAATGACATTATGCCAAATTGTATTTGCCACTTGTCCATTCATTTCGTGTGAAGAAGACATTTGAATATACTGTAATATAATTACTGTTTAATATATAAATTAATATATAATTATTTGAATATATAAATTGATAATGAATTAATTTTAAACAAGTTAATTCCTTTAATTAGGTACCATACGAGAAGTAATAAGGAACAAATTCATTAGTGTTGATCGATACATAAGAAAGACAACAGTTATTGAGAATACGCTGTAATTATATGGCATTCTTTTTGAAGTCGGCTGTTTACAAATTATAAATTGAACGAAAATAGTAAAATCTACACTTTTTGTTTTGATGGTAAAGTTTTGGTAAACATTACAAGAAAGGTTGACGTTATGCAATATAAGTGCAGTTTGAAAGTTTATTTATTTTTTATTTTTCATAATAAAAGAAACTGGAAATATTGAAATCGATTTAGTTTAGAAACTATATACCTACTTATATTGACAAACTGCTTAATATGAAGTAATTACATTGCAACGATAAATACCTTATACAAAATTATTACAAAGTCGGATATAGTGACTTATATATGTCGAATTATGCTCTATTTTTAAGTAAACATGTCCGTTTCTTGTGACCGACGTTATATATTAAACATACACCGTTAAATTTCCACAGAATTAACTGCTAAATTAAGGAGTATATACACAAAATTTGACTGTATAATATGTATATGAATATTATTAATTGACTATATATTTTTCAATCATACGTTATTGATTGAGTTTTAAATATACCCACTCATTATTTGTTTGTAACATAGAAGTAGGACGCAAGATTTTTATTCTATATGAAATTTGTTAAATAAAAACTAATTTATATAACGACGAAGCAACGAATAGCAGAATACTATTTGCTGAATCATATGAATTGACAAAAGAGTTTCTAGAGATGTCATAACGTGTCTCACTCTGTCTTGGTCAATGAATTGATTCTATTTATCAATGTTTTTATAATGTATTAATACGCTTCAAAATTACAAATCATTTGTAAATACATAACTTAATGACATAAGAAGCTTCACTTACGAAGCCTATTTCGGTTTAAGTTTACTTCAGTTAGTCCCAACAGTGTTCAAATAAAGATTAAAGAAAATTTAACATTTTTCATGTAGATAGGATAGATGTAAATGCCATAGATAATTTATATCTGAAAAATTTTACCTCTGAAACTTAAACGACAATGTATGTTATGCACGCTGACATTTCCAAATCAATAAGTTGCGCTACAGCTTAACATAAGGCGGGCCGTGTGCTCGTTTAGCATATGTGTGAGTGTAACGCTGCAGCCACGCCAAGGGAATATGCCATTGAATAAAGAATTGAAGGTCATTCAATCCGTGGCTACACTAATGTTGCAATGCCGTATCCAATGGCATATTCCATTAGTGTGGCTGCGGCGTAATAGTTGCACCTCTGCCTACCCGTCTAGTGTAAGGGGCGTGATTATATGCATTAATATCTCGGACATTTTGTTACGTTGTAAAATAAATTGTTTTGTTATTTTTATTAATATAATATAGTAAATAGTAAGTTCAAATAATTTCCAACCATTTTCCTGTTTATCCCTCTTGTAAATGACTCAAAACAATATAGATTCCAGTCAAATTATGTTAACAATTATTTGACCGCCTCGTTGGTCGAGTGGTTAGCGTACACACCCAACTGCATCGACGAGACTCGGGTTCAATTCCCAACGTAGCAGACATTTGTGTGATGATCATAAATATTTGTATTTCTAGGTATGGGTATTTATAAAAAAATATTTAGGTATTTAAATATGTATTTCTATGTATTAGTATCGTTGACTAACACCCATATCATAGGCAAATAATTTGCGTTGTTTGAAGTTAGATCAATTCGTGTAATTTGTCCTAAACATTTATTTGTTGCATAAACATGTTCTTTGTATCAAATATCACTCCACTGAAATAAGTATATTATTTAGAGGGTCACTTCCCATCCTGTTAAGAGACATAGAAATCATATCTTAATTTTAAACTTTTTGATATTGACAAAGATTCAATTTCGGATCAATTTTCTATGAATGCAGAAGACGTTTCCATATAAAATGTTTGGAATAGTTTATCGAACCTATATATTTAGAAATTGTTGTGTATACGTATATTGTTGTCATTCTTCTTCCTTTAATTACACAGAACAACAGGCTCTTATATTTACTTTTGACATGAAAAAAGTAATTTCGCTTTTTGGTAGTAGAAAGTGCGAATATAATAGATACATACGCTCTTTCACCGCGTCGTCAGTGTTCAACTATACTGTCTTAATACAGTACTGTGATATCTGGATTCTGGAGTCAGTACCAATTGGATCCCACAAAAGTGAACATGAGGTCTGTTACGTTCTCTGATTATATTTAGTTGTTAGTTAAAACTGTAATAGAAATTGAGGTATACATTTCATGAGATTTCTTAGTTCGTAATTTAGTATACGTTTATTAGTTAATTTGTAATTATCCCTTCAATGTGAGAAACATTATTATTTAGTTATTTTTTAACGCTACACTTTACCATCACGTTCCCGAAATAGGCTAGCTATGTGTGAAATCCAAACTCAATCGACACTCACCGTACTCATCTTGAGTACATGAAAAAGTGCCCACACGAGATATAATGTTTTGTCCTCTTTGACGAGTGCCATATAATATGAAATATCAATAGTAATTAATTATTGGAGACACGATATTTAGCATTTTTATGCTGTCTGTACACGTTTCGCAAATTTTAGCATCCATTCACTAGCACAACAAATATTTTGCTTGGCTTGCGTCTGCTTGTAGAAGCTTGTCGTCGATCGGTTGTCTGTTTAGTAACAAATCAAATCAAAGGGCCAAACCATTTAAGACATATTCAAACTGTATTGTCTTGACTTTTGTGGACGTTTGCTAAAATTTGGCAAAGCCTGCATTATGTGTGTCACCTACACACACACCGAGATATTCAGTATATCTTATCAAACACGTATTTTCAAAACTAATTCAAAGATCATTATTAGAACATTATTCTAGTCTGATTTATGAAGATTGAAGACTGCTTGCTAATGCATTTGTTCACAATTTCATCCGCCCTTATTAACAGAATTTATCTCTTTGGAGAACTTCCAAAAAAGTTTACTATTCACTTTCACGGAAAAGTTAATATAGACTGACCTTTTTCGTTTGGAACTTTTTGGTTCGTACTTCTATTCTTTGTCTGGGTTTTTCATCTTTTGTTTAAAATGTTATGAAATCATAGACATCAAACCATATGGTTATTTAGAGAAGTGCCGAGCAAGTAAAAATTTAAAAAAAATGTATTTAATTGTAGCGTGAAATTATTTCAGTGTTTATAGTTGTTGTCTCCCTCTGTAATCCGAACTGTATTATTTTTTAAAGTTATATAATAAGTATTAAGAACTCACATGTACCTTTAAGAATTGAGGTTGTCATTTCATCATCAAATTGCTACGCTAAAATAGAATGTTCTAGAAAATCTTATAATCAAAGTGTATAAATATAATGCCAACAAACTGTTACACCGGACCAATATTCTATTCTTTTTCTTTATAGGTTTTTTATGCATTAGAAAAAGGCGTTTGGCCATTTTTATACTTTATAGTGTTGACAAATTAAAAAAAATGGCAAGACTGACATTTGGCAATTATAACTTCAACCTCGTTAGACCATTGTTTCTCAACTAATTTTATATTGCGACATTGCGATCTTTTTCCCTAAATAAATATATTGTTCATATTGCTTGAACCGATTGCGATCTCCTTCGATAATTGGAATGTGGTGAAACCCAGGTTGAGAGCCGATGGTCTATAACTCTTAATAAATTTCAAACTGAGCACATACCTAATGTAAGTTATTTATAGACTATTGGTTTGGTTCTGTAAAATTTTAAATTTAGACTTTTGATCCCTTACAATTTATGTACATATTTTATTTTCGAGTCAATAAGTCGACGAACCTGTGACATTCGATCTAATGTAATTAGCCAGGGTGTGACAGTTCCGATCTATGCTTATATTCATGCAATTTGCACACTACTTTAGTATTAAACGTTCAACTTGATAAAAACGTGCCTGAAAATGTTAGTTAATCCTAAATTTTTAGACTAGATTAGTTGAAGATTGTATCAGTTGTGTAGATTTTATACGACGTTCCATATTTCTATGTTGATAGTAAATATGTAATAGTGTTAAATGTGACGCTGCAGTGTGTATATAGGAGTAATTCCAATCGGGTCGTCCATTTGGACGTTCAAAGTGACTACTTCAAAAGTGGAATTTTATTATACTAGTATTTCGGTGTTCCAAAAATGGTCATAAATTGTAACAAGTTCTTTATAATTGAGACATCGTTGTGGTTTGAAACTCGATGAAACGAAAATGCGTCACGATAAACGAATGCTCCATTTTTAAACATTTGAATTCCTTCAAGTGAAATTCTTTAGAATCGTTGTGATTTGGTCTTTCCTAGGCTACTTCTCAAAAGTTTCACTTCGTTTGTTAATAGCACACCCATTTTATTTTTTATATTATAAGTTTCACTTGTAGTAAAATTTCTTCTAGCTTGTGCTAACTTCAAACTTATTAACATCAGATTACCCATTTTGAAGATCACTGGTGTGATAATATATGCATTTAACTTCCATTACGTGTAAAATATTGGACACATATTGTTGATTTTATTCATAGAACACTAAAAATACCACTTTTGTCTCTAGCTTAACATTACTCTCGCCAAATTTAGTTGATGCGGTCAGAACATGAAGACATTTTGAAAAAGACACTTGGTATTGAACGATTGTTCATATACATGCTGCACGCACAGTTAACTGCTATTGCAAATATCGTTGTGTATAATATAATATGTATATAAAAGATTTAATGTTGTGTAGTCGGCGGTGTACAGTCTGCAAATGAAATTCAGTGTATCATAAATTTTACTGTACTTTTTCAGAACTTTATTTGAATGGATTTACATCCATTCATTCATTCCGAGATGCCGAATTGCTTTAGGATTTTGGGGATTTTAGCTATGATGATGTTTATGTATTTATTTATGTTCAATCTTTATTATTGAATTCCTGTTATAATTGAAATATTTATTAACTGAAATCATAACAGTAATTCTTTTTATAATCTTGTCGCTCATGTTTCTCACGGATTATGTTGCTTCTGTGTTCTAAAATGAGACTTTCCCAAAAGATAACGCATATGTCGCTTTCTTGGATACATATTACACATTGTAAAACATAATGGTATTGGTTGTGTAACATTGCTATATAACGACGCGTCTTTTTCGTTCTACATTAGGGTCGATTCCGTTGTCCCCGACTAGACTTAACTAACCCAAAATTAGGTTTAGTCCTGTCAAGACATCAAGGATGTATGACGAATTTGACTTCTTGCTTGCTTGACAGGCCTAAAGCTTATTTTGGTTTAATTTAGTCTAATTGAGGACAACAGAATCGACCCCATTGTCTTGTTAATTAGTTTGATATTTATATATTATTTATCACAGCATCTATCATTAACACCAGATTTTATTATCATTTTCAACATATTGTATACCCTTTAGTATTGATTTTGGTTGTGATATTTTTCTTCTGATTTGCCAAGTCGTTTTCTATTATTAAATATTTTTATCTCTACACAAGTTCCCTACAAAGGTTAGTGATTTTTCTATTAATTAAATTATATGTATACAATAAACTGTTTTATTATCGTGTGGTGGATTTATAACTGAATCTCATTTGCGGGCTAAATGTTGTATCGTGCTTTGACAGAATATATAACGCTGCGGTTTGTGAGTGGCGGAGCGTGTAGCATAGCGGACAGCGTTTTTACAACACTTGCGTTTTGTGTTAAATACAACGCTCAATCTTAATAGTTCTAGGAATAACGAATATTTATGCACAAGAACGAATAACGGTAACGATGATCTGACAACGTTATCAGTTTCATGTGCAAAAGCAGTTTAATGTGCAAAAAACACCAACATTGACTTAATATTTTCATTTATGAACGAAATAAAAAACCGTTATATATTAAAGTACCTTGTTATCTGTCATGGAAAGGAAAGAATAAATTTACTCGCAATTTTATATAAAAAAAGCAGTTGAAAATTAACGCCGATTCCAGATATGGCATGTATGAAAATAGACGTTCAGGTTAATACGCCTTCCTTATGTAATAAATCGTTGAATAAACGTCAAGCTACACACTCCACTCCTCCCGATGCGCTGTCTAAATGTTTATGAATCATAAGATATGTGATCACTGAATGTGCCAATGTTTATGTAAAAGACGTTAGGTTGAAGGCTGAAGCACAAGACGTGTTAACGAGTCCTGTTTCCTCGTTTTATTGTATTACATTAATATTTAAAACTATTGGAAATATAGCTTGCGTCGACAAATGGCGTATTATAAGACAACATTTACGCGGAATTGAGTGATTAGTTCCGCGTCTATCGAAAACCAAAATAGTCATAACTAAGCCCTCAAAAGTCTCTAAAAAGTAAATTAACGTAGGTAATTGGTTATAAAAGAGCACATAAAATATACCTACCTTAATACTTTTTTGTGGTATATTTGGTTTTACAAGATGTCGTCCGTTAGATTTTGAACCTGATTGACCTGAGACAGGATCAAAGGGATTTTCAAATTGAGATTTTTAGAGTATCATTTGGAAATCCATTTCTTCTGAGATCAGTTGGGTCAAAGAGACTTCCGACATTTTATTTTAAAGACCTAAAAGTTTTTGTTATAGTATACCAGTTATTTTTTGTGGTTACTTTGAACATAGTATTATAATAAAATTATCAGTATTCAATCCCTTTTTTCTAATTTTTAGAAGGAACAGGATTCTTTATTGGTTTTTATATGTTTGATCAAAATTTATAACGTTCTGCATATTAAAATATTAATTTTCAAAATGTGTTTCTTTTTACTAAGTACCAGATGTGTGCTGATAGCACATCAGTTCACAGATTCCTTACTATAGATAAGTTTATAGTCACAATCATATTTACCAAATGTCACTATTGCATTTACAATGAGTCAATCAGACGGCCGTACGCCGTCGACCTACCCATTCTCCTATGAAACAACGGCGTTATGATATGTACTGCGTTGCTATTTCCTAACAGTCATTTGATTCTAAGCGAACTTAATCAAACTAGTGAATAAAGGGTCGTTATCTTATGATGAAACTAAAAAAACGAGCGATTATTAAACACGGGTACAAAAAACCTGATTGAAAAAACCCGTTTTTTTAATTTACGGGCGCTATTTTGAATATTAATTTAGCATATGTCACTACTACAATTTTGACGAACCCAACGGCACCTCATATGTCAAAAACCGTCTAGCCGTTTTGGCTGTAAGGCGTGCCAAAGAAATGGACATACGATACGATCGAAATTATAACCCTCGTTCAGTCAGGTAAAAACCCGATTGCCTAGCTACTTACCTAGCAAATCCAATTGTATATATGCTATCCTGGAGCCCACTTAAGAAAGTCAAAGATAGTCCATATTATAACCGACTTGCAAAAAGGAGGAGGTTATCAATTCGTCTGCCTTTTTTTTCCTTTGGTTACTTCCACTTTTTACCGAGCGTAACGTTTTGATAATATTTTGATACATGAGCAAAAACTTTGTTCCCCTTACGAATATTACGCGGACGGAGTTGTGTTAAATATGGCAATGTTAAAGTTATGTAGAGTAGTGCCGAATGTTAGTATTTTTGAATTGATAACTTATTATATATTTCCAATTTTTGAACTATATGAGATTGGATTGTATAGACTATTTAGTGACGATAGATGGCGCTAAAATAAATAACAAGAAAACCAATTTAACATTTAATAGTTCAAGTTATCACTTCTGTAGGGTGACCCGAGGTGCAGACATGTTTTTTATATACCTATTGCTTAAGCAATATATAAACTCATCTGTCAGGCGCAGTATCAGTGTTTGTAATGTTTTATTAAGCATTTTACTTTTTTAATAAAACTACATACACAAGACACTACTATGCGTTGACAGTTAACACGCACACAAACGAGTGCATACCTAATTATAAAGGTACAATCTTCAACAAAGGAACGTAAATAACGTTCACACTTAACATTTAAATAAATTATGATCGAATTTCGACCACTGGGCGAACACATTTTTTTTAAAATACCTCATTAAAATAATATTCCTTGTTTAGTAGGTCATGTCCATTTGGTAAGTGATTTGTACATTCTAAAAAACAAACGGTTACAAAAACTGGCAACAGCCAAGTTGTTCATTAACATAACAAACAGTAGTAAATTACTCGTTATGACCACAACGGCTTTTGCAAGGGCAAAACACAATGATTGAAAATCGTTCCATTACATAATTATTTTCACCTGATTTTATGTAGTTATGTTAATAACTATACATTAAAAAACCACCACTTACCGACCCTTAGGAGACATCCATACATTATAAATAAATATTACATGTGACAGGTGGCAAACCTATTGCAATATCGGGTACAAATTCCGGGCCGGGGTAGTGAAGTTTTTCAAAATATCTGGAAAAACTTACTATGCCCTTTTCTCGCCCGACCTGGGATTCGATGTTTTCCATTACAAAACTATAACGAAATTGGTTTATCTGATTAGTAGGTGCGATGCCAGGTAGACAAAGGAACAAACAGACACATAAGCAAAGGCGGAGTCAAAGTCTCCGAAATCGACAAGAGTGAATCAAAAGCGTTATGAATGTTGAGGAAGCGAAACGGGTGTCTGAATCAAGATGTCTGGCGCTCTGTTCTCCCTGCTTACCTCGAGAGGGTAAAGACGGGATGATATAATAATGACACATAGATAAAGCAAATGAAAGCACCCCGGCATTGTGTAGATAGGTATTAGGTAGGTAGGTATAAGAAAGATAATAGATAGTAAAGCCCACCCACCGCGGTTACCATTACACCGTAGCCTTGTTGTCCTATTAAATTATTATTATTAGCATTTTCGGTGTCTTTAGGTGACGGTTACCTCTACCATCAGTACATCCGTCTACTTGTTTGCCTTCTTCTGCTATAAGAAAAACAAATGTGGCGTTAGATTCGACACGACGTCAAAGGCTGGCAACGTTGCTTGAACGCCTCAAGTCGGTATTCATGGGTGGTCGCCCTCACTTACCATTTGGTGAGCCTCCTGTTTTTCTTTCTGCTGTAAAAAAAACCTCGTTCACTTTAATGAGATTGAGCCTGAACGCAAACATATTTCGGAAATAATTACAATCACATTTAAAATCTCATTACAAATAAAATGTAATCAAGGTTAACTGATAGATAATTAATTTAGTCTTACGTCCGCCTTTTGAATGAATTTACTTATGATTAAAACAAAGTTCGACGCCTCAGTATAAAGAAATAAAACTTATACATTATCAGGACTGTGCATTATCACTACTACTGTGTGCCTTATATTGTCCAATACAATTTAAAAAAAAACATTTGCACTTTACCAAGTACTGTATTAGTCCTTTGGGTTAGGATAGGATTGAAGAAGTGAAGAAGAAGAAGGCGTGTCTATTACATTGGGGTTGAACCCAGGACCTAGTGCGTATATATCTACATCGATATCGTTAGACAAACGAGACAGTAATTATTATAAAAGTATATGAAATAACTTGTCAAACCAACGTAACCAACAAAAAAATTTTTTTTTGTTGGTCACGCAATCATGTCGTAATGGTTTTAGGTACCAAATTGTTATTTTAAATTTTATGAGAGCATTTTATTGTTTTATTTATGTATGTATTTACATTTTGACTCGGAATATGTTGATACGATGTCAACATATCGACCACAGCTGAATTTTACTCATGCTCGTAAAATCGAAAATCGTGAAAGAAATGATATATAGATGCGCTAATAAGTCACGCCTAAAACATATGTACAGGTATATTATTCTTTGATTGTAGGATTATAGCGTTAATAGAAATCGCGTCACAGTTTTAATGAAGACTGAATAAAATTTTTTTACTAGTGGGATACTAGTCTATATTATTCTTGTTAATTTTTATACCTTTTTACGCCAAGCTAGTAGGTATTATAACTGCGAAATTTTGTGAGTAAAAATGTGGATGTTTGTTACTTGTTCACGCAATAACTACGAGATGGATCTGGATGAAACTTTACAGTGATATAGCACATACATCAGAATAACACAGGTTACTTTTCATCCTGGAAAAAAATACGATTCCCATG
>DVZW01000086.1:0-13376 GCA_018237805.1 Mesosemia grandis
GAGGATAAGACTCTTGTGTATGGGTGCCGGTTACTTTACCCTTTATTGCGACAGGAATAAGTAAGGCGGTGGTACCAATCCGGGCGAGTCACCGTAGAATTCTTCCACTGCCACAGACTTCAAGAACCTTCGCTCGCTGTTTACGACCTATGGCAGTTGGCCTATTCTTCTACACGGCCTAACCTATGTAAAACACTTCATAAGTAGTTCAATAGTATTATCCATATCCATGTTGGTAGTTCTATACCTATTTTCAATTGTCACTTAACAAAGATTGGGACGACAAATTTCATTCTGAATTATTCAATTCTTAACATTTTGTCTATTATTTCTATTCATCCCGATTGTTACGATCAGAAATATGAATTTGAATATAAAAACTCGCTAAAGCTTATTTTAATGTGAATCTCGTAATAGTCGGAACCGATACGCAACATCGTTATTCAACTTCAGTAATAATTCATCAGCATTGTTGATTTCGAATTGATTATTATGCTTATCGATTATGCAGTTTCCGCAATCGATTTTTTTCTTAGCTTATATTTTAATTCGTACTTATTATATTTTAATTATTTATAACTGTTTTACATAACGTTTTGTTGGTAATTGTTTTGTTTGGCGTTCGGATCTGTTTTCCAGCGACCTAGTGAGATAATAATAATAATAATTTTCTTATGATTAGTATTAGCATTAACCAATTTTATTCAGTGAGAGAACGAGATGCAAGACAAAGAGTCTAATCTAATAAATTATTTCTTATTCTAGATGTTTTAGAATACTACAAAGCACTAAATATTATTTGCATTGACAATCAGTTATGTATTATGATGATAAGAACACTTTCCTCATTAAATATCTTCCTGACATATTGGGGTCGATTCTGTTGTCTCCGACTAGACTAAATAAACTAAACCAAAATTAGGTTTATTCCTGTCAAAACATCAAGGATGGATAACGAATTTGAGGGTTTGGTTTAGTCCAGTCGAGAACAGTAGAATCGGCCCCATTATTTTCTTTGCCATTATACATAATTATAAAATGGAAGTTATTTCTTTTGTGTGCTACGCCACCACAGTAAAATTAATTAATTTTATACCACATGCGAGAATAATTAATGTAGGGATGGCGTTTAACATGGAAAAATATGTCCAGCTTGTTCATGTATACCAATAAATATTATAATAGGTGTTTATTTGAAAAGAATGAGGTCTGTGAATGGAAACCAGTAGTTATTTTTATAAACAGATTTTTTTATAACTGCTTAAGATTTTATAAGTATTCATTTTATACTAGCGGCTCACCCCGATTTCAAATATATAGTAAAATTGTGGGAGTTGTTATCTCGACCTTAAATCTCCTTCTTATCCCACCCTCATACAAAGATACGTAACCATAATATATTTTTACTACTGTAGATTCCGTATAACTTACTGTAGATTCCGTTTACGCGAGAATTTAGATCCCTTTGATACTAGACCTTTTAGTTAAGTACCAAAAAGAACCCCTATGCCAAATATAGAACATATGAAAACTGTATAATTATAATATTATATTATCACGCCAAGTTCCTTGCGGGATAAGCAGAGAGAACCGAGTGCCAAACATCACAATTAAGACCACCCGTTTTGCTGCCTTAGCGTTCATTTAACTCTTTTCATGCACAATCTTCGGTTTAAGAGACTAGATTCCGCCTTCTTCTAAAGCGCGACCAATTTGGTTGAGATAAGACAGTCGTAGTCACCCATGGTTTCTAGTTCCCCTATGCAAAATTTGAGACTCCCAGAACTTGTAGTAACAAAGTTGCAAGCAAACTATCAACGAAGACATGGAAGACGATAAAATTGATAAGAATTCAACGGAACGATGTATGTTATACATAAATTAAAATAAGGAAATTAACACTTTAATGGCCGTATACATAATATAAAAAATAGCTTGTATGGTTATTTTTCTTTTTGATAATATAAAATATAAATTATAGCTATTGAACGGAATGTGCAAATCTTTTATAGTTTCTTTCATTCATTGATACCTTGTTTCCACCCAGTGGCCTCGTATGTGTGGCAATGATTTTACCGGAGATAACATGTTATTTTACTAAGACAAATATTAATTTATTCAGTGGTATAGTCTAGTGTTTAGCGTTGGCGGACATAACGAAGTAAGGCACTTATGTATTTCCATCTTTTCTATTACTTGTCACAATTCTAGGCCTTAATTTTGGTCTTGGGTGCATAAGTTGCAACATATGATAGTACTTAGAGCAAGGGTCACCAAATGGCGAATTATGATTATTTCAATATTACTTTTTATTGTTTTTATTATAAACGTCCATATGAACCAATTTTCAACATTAATAGTTTTTGAGTTTTTTCGTTTTTAATATTTTGGCATTTAAAAAAATTTTCACCCCTTCAATTATTCCGCAGTAGGTCCTAACCTCACGGGACTAGACGTGAATCCACTACTGAATCACAAGCTTAAACATATATAGAGAAAGTTAATTGTATTTGTTCTAGGTATACATTGGGGACGATTCTGCTGTCCCCGTCTTGACTAAACTAAACCATTAGCCTTAGTCCTGTCAAAACATCAAATTCGATATCTATCCTTGATGTTTTGACAGGACTAAATCTAATTTTGGTTTAGTTTAGTCTAGCTGGGGACAACAGAATCGACCCCATTGTCTATCTTCCATTATATTTATTATCTTCCATTTAAACAACTTTGAGTCAACTAAAATTAAAAGGAAATTAATTTTAGGCAGATGTCACACGCACGCACACAACACACGTTATGAACTACAAAGGTTTAAACTACCTATAGGTATAACATTCCTCGTTATTATAATCACCAATCCTTGTGTCAACTAGGAATTCAGGTATTACCTTTTTTCGATATATTAATTACCCTAGTAGGTATACACAAGACAATCAGGGGTAAGGTGCAACTGCATTTACTCTAATACGTAATTAAAGCATACATCATTAGCCAATGATATTTAAGTCATGTGACAGATGCCAAACTTGCCGCCAAAACCACTAGACAGCATAAAACACTTATATCGAAAAAAAAGATGGATACTATTCCTTGACACTCATTGATTAAGGACAAACATAAATAAATGCTAAATTTGATTATTATTTCGTAATGAAATAATTAAAAAGTATTCTGTAGTAATTGTTCGTTATTAATATGTCTGTGTTTCCTACTAGGAGGTAGTTTGACGAACACTACCGCCTTAATACTACTTTATTAAGACGGTAGTGCGGTACCCGGTTTAATACTACCGCCTTATTTATTTCTGCTGTAAAATGTTAGTATGCTAATGCTCGCCATTATCGTGTTCCGGTTTATAGAGTAAAGTAGCCGGTGCACTTATGTTACTGTAAGCAAGTGTAATTATTATGTATATATTTGTATTATTAGAGAATGCTTTTATTTTTATAACTACCTAAATATATAAAAATGGATGTTGATTCCATTATAACTTTGTAACCGTTAAGAACTTAAATAATATTATTTATCATATAACCGATCGCGACCACAGTTAGGAAGTATGATTATAGAGGTTTTTAAAATGAATATCATTACGCTTAATATCTCCGAAGGGGTAGGCAGAGGTGTAAGTAGTACACTTACGTATTAGTATACCCAAGATTAGCCGATGATATTTAAGTACTATGAGGAGGCAAGCCTATCGTATCGGGCACATATCCAAAACCCGGACAATAAAAAATTTTGAAAAACTAAATACCTAAATAAAGTAATTTAACCGAACTGAGAATAGAACCCACAACCTCGTGCATCACTTACTGGTAGCACTCGACTACGGATGCAATTCAAACATATAGAACATGATAACACAATCGTAGACGAACTTACATTGACCTAGATTCTCTTGTCTAATCGTCATCATCTCAAATTAAACTAAACTAAAACAAAATTAGAATTAGTTCTATCAAAATAGCATAAACTATAGTTAAGTTCTATAATTTCAGTAGGGCACAAAATAAAGTTTGCTGTTTTAAGAGAACTAAATCTAATTTTAGTTAAGTTTAGTCTCATTTGTGACAACAGAATCGGGGCCAATAACTAACTAGGCGATGGTGGTTTTTGTATAAAAAAACCTATCCGCCGGGATATAAATAGCTATATACTAATAAATATAGACTAATTAACAATTCAGAAACAATTTTAAAAATTATTCTTGTGTTGGATAGTCCATTTATCAAGGAAGGCTATAAGCCACAAAATTTTATTAGTTACCACGGACGAAGCCGGGGTGGGTTACTTGTAGTTTATAAAAGTTTTTCAAGTCACTAACATTGTCACGACTAGGTGGTAGAGTTTTGCGATGACTTCCCGGATTGATACTACCGCCTTACTTATTCCTGCCACAATAATGTCAGTGTTTGCCAATGTTGTGTTCCAGTTTGGACAGAAAAGTAACCGGTTCACTTACGCGAGAATCTTACCATCCCAGACTCAAGGGTGGCAACGCACTTGACACCATTGGTGCATAGCGACGGCTATCTATTACCATCAGGATATCTGTTTGCTTTCCTAATTATATGAAAAAAATAAAGATAAGTTAAATATATATTATTCACGCGATTAAGTCCCAGTATACATTTTTAAAATGAGTTATAATCGCGAAAGTTTAAAAATAATAAAGGCAATGAGAGGTGAAGCAAATGTATTGATATTCGAAACAATGTGAAGGCTCTCAAGGAACACATGTAACCTTGAAGATTTCATTAAAGAGCACTGATTTGTGTACCTTCACGTCAGTTTTGTACAAATACAAAGTTTAATAATTGAAGACCTTAATTCGATTATTTTGCCTGCCATTATCTGATTAATGCTAGGCCATTTGTCAGTATTGTACGCATTGGACGCATCGCATCAAACGGATTTTAGTATTCTTTGTATAGAAAATCATACAATGCGTCCACTAAGCCGCAATGCCGATCAGTGGACTCACTTATATATCTATACAAAGAAAGATAAAATCCGTTTGATGCGATGCGTCCAATGCGTACGATATCGACGGGTGGACGCTTAGCTTAGATGTCCAAGCGTGGAGAACATATTTACGACAAAGAGCGGCTAATGCCAATACTAGGAGTAGAAGTAGGGGTATTTAAGGAATAAGAACAGTATGAATATGTATATTAGGCACATTATTGTATGGTATGGTAATGGATAACTATATGGTAAAACCATTAAGAATGGAATAGTGAGTTCACTCGAGTTTCGATATTCGAGAATGATCGAGTATCTAGAAGAGTGGGGGGGGGATTAGCTGCTAGTTATAAGTTACCCACTGATCTCGGTACAAATTTTTTAATTGATTATAATTATTTTTGATATAGCAATATTAACTGATAACAGAAAATACGTCAAAAAGGCAGCGGGTTGATAAATAAATATAAAATACATTCTCAAATCTTAGTCTTTATAAAAAAATATATCATCACGCCCATTATCCCCGAAGGGGTAGACAGTGGAGACACTTGTACACACCGGCGTTAAACTGATGATTTTAAGTTCCACCATGACAGGTGGCAAACCCGTCGCCATACCGGGCACATATACCAGTCCCGGGCAGTAAATTTTCAGAAAATCTAAATACACTCATACTATTTTTTCGTCTGATTTGGGATTCAAACCCTGGACTTCGTGCCTTCTTAGACGGACACCGGTACCACTATGATTACGTGGCGACGAAGTAGTCTTTATATATCTATATATAAATTATTTGTTAAAGAATTATATGTGCTAAGGCGATTTAAACGCTTCTTATGTAATTTTTTTTTTTGAACAAAATCTTTTTATTTTTGTTTACTACTTAGCTTTAAGCTTAAGTATAAATAAGGCTGCAACTCAGCGCAGCTGAACTAGTATAATGAAAAAAAATATTCTATCCATGGTGTGCTATAAGCGGTTCCGTAGCCGAACTAATCTTCAACCCTATCGGCTATCTCCATATGCCTGAAAAGTCATGCAGAAGTTTATTCACGAAATTGAATCAAATAAAGATACTCTTTGACTTTTATTAAATTTCAGGTTAGAAAGGCAGCCGGTAAACTTGTACAGTAGCCTTAGCATCCCAGTTTTAAAGTTGGCAACGCATAATTTACACCTTTGATATATAAGCGACGATTATCTCTTACCATCAGGAGGTCGTCCACTTATTTGCCTTGCTATAAAAAAAAATGTAGCACCGTTTTACTTATTCTTGCTACTATGACGTCAGGGCTTATTGTTGTGTTACAGTTTGAAGAGTAAAGTAGCCGGTAAACTAACGCAAGTTGACATCGCAGTCTCAAGGTTGGCAACGCAACATCAACATATTTTCGTATATATCTATCATGCGACGCTTATCTTGTACTATCAGGAGATCCGCCACATTCGTAGTATAAAAAATATTAAAGTAGTTCAATATCATTCTAGAATTCGTCAATACGTTCATTAGTTTCCACGCGTCTATATTATGTCTCAACGACAACACAGCCTTTCGTTGGACTTTAGACTCAACGTTTCACATATGACATTTCGTCTGTGTAAATGTTTAAATACATGGACGAAGCGTAATCTGTTAGTCTCGACTTTTTTATTTTAATGTTTGATTTTTTAATAATAACATACCGAATCATCTACGACTCTATAATTGAGAGTACAAAGAGCGTTTTTTGTCTTATTTCAGTGCCAACAAGCAGATATATCGTCTGATGGTAAGATATAACCGTCACCTATACCTATTGCCTACACCAAAAGGAGTGAATGGTATAAATGGGAAAATTAATAATGTACCTAATAATTAATTATTACCACAACTATAACTTTGACCACTAAGAATATCCTGTATTATTAGATTTCCTGTATTCCTAATTTTCCTAAAAATACCCTATATTTTAGTTTACCCAAGAGTACCCAGTGTTCTTAGTTTGCCACCTGTTGTCAGAAAGTCCCCTCGTCACAGTAATATCATTATTTTAAATAAGTGAAAATCCCGATTTTACGAATACTGACAAAACTAGAGCAGTAAAATAAATTTTTAGGGCAGTAAAAGCATTTTAAGCAAACGTAAAATTAAGTAAAATTCTTTAGAACTCTATATTAACATCCCGATTAATCACCAAACTTCATAATATTATGAATGAATATATGTTTTATATAAATAACAGTTTATCTATCTAAATATATCTAATAGATTTTTAATGTATCAATAATAATGAAATTTTAACTCACATGTAGAGCACTTATTAATATTTTCATGTGATTGGCCCAAGGTCTAGCAAAAATATAGTAACGAAAATCTTACAGGGATAATAAAAATAACTTACCAGAGTTTGTTTATATTCATCTGAAGCAATTTCAAGTCCGAAATAAAATAACATCTATATATAAACCTAATTGCATTGATTTTTAAATTACCGTAAACCTAACTTATCTAGGGAATTCAACATACACATTTAAAATTAACATGAGTTACTACGACACTAATCCCGTTACTGCTTCGAAAAGAAACGAAAATAAATAAAGAACTATTACAGCTAAGGTAGCTTCGGCAATCGAGTACATTTTTATTGATTTTTCCTAAGGAAATACCAATTCAGTTCTTTGTTTTCCCAGTAACAGAACGCGCGGCGTGGAATCGATACGACACACTGACAGTGAATGACTTGCTTCGTGCCTGTGGCTCTTGCGAAACATCAAACAATATTGTAAATAAACGTAATTGTCGTGGGTGTGTTTAGAGGCTTGTCAAGTAGTTTACATATAATCTATACTCTCAAATTCGTTACCTGACTATCAACATCCTTAACTAATGGATCTAGTGATCTGAAATTTGGGACAGCGTGATTTTATAACGTTAGCACTAATAATATTTTGCACATAATATAATAGACTAAGATCCGAGTATAATTCGACCTTCACCGAACTGGTTAATGGATATCTAGTATGTTATATTATATATATATATATTTAAATATTGGCTGGTATAATATGATTTATCAATCAGAACTCTACATCACTACATACTTATAATTTATATAATAAACCAACTACTCCGTACTGCTCTACTAGTGGATAGTTTTAACACCTACGTCATAAACTATCCATTAGTATCCATTACTATTTAATTATCTATGTCATAACTACTACTAGTTATCCGTGCATACAATAGTATATTATTAACCTAAAAAAAATTAGGTGTAGTTTTCAATTGATATTCAGCAACAGTAGTTTTCACGAAAATTGTCTAACTTTATCAGCTCTATGTAGAGATATTGATTATCCAAATGTTACGAGTACATTTATTTAATCTTTTATCAGAGCAGAGATTGTTATTCTGCGCACATTTTTTTAAAATAAGACGTATTATATTCTATACACGGTAAACAACATCATCGACGACATCGATTCCCTAACTAAAGTCCCGAGTTAAATTTTATATGATCTAGGCTTTGATTCCTCACTGATTCTTTTTTAAATTCTATATAAAAACATACAAATAAACAGATCCCCTGATGTTAAAAGAAAACCGTCACTTGCGTAAGGATATCGTACTTACCCTTAAATTGGAACACGACATTGACAAGCACTGGCGTTATTGCAATAGGAATAAGTAAGGCGGGGGTGAGTGGTGGCGAGCAATTGCTGAACACTACCACCTAGTTGTCATGATGGTGGTGACTCATTTTATTTGCGCTCACCTCTTGCCTGGCAGGAATATAGTTGGCCTATTCTTCGCACCGGATCAACACGACACAAAGGTCATTTTTAAATGATAATAATATATTTGTTAGTAGGGTTTCTGGGCCGACTGATAGGTCTGAGGCCAAGGGGGTACCAACGTTATTTTCTTGTCTTACAGGAAAGCAAACAGGCTGACGGATCTTCTTATGCTAAGGAATAACCATCGCCGTAGATCAAAATAATGTATTACAGTATTGTACACCTTTGAAAGGTCAATTACAAATGTCTCTTAGGGATAACCCACAATAACCATTTTTATTTCTTTACTTTTTATGAGAAAATATGTTTGTATCGTGTCACGACAAAAAAGCTGTGAACGTTGTTATAAAGACATTCAGTAGTGTATTTAGTATCAGCATTGCACTCATGCGAAGCCGGGGCAGGTCGCTAGTTTATTATAAATATCCAAAGTTCTGTGACATAGGCCTAGGCAGAGTATTTTAAATATTGTAATATAGGTATGTGCTTGACTCATCAATTATATTTTATTTTTCTTCATCAAATATTATTAATACTACACTATTTAATTTAATTGTCTTTTAAACAACTGTTATTTTCTTGGTGAGTTTCTGTTAATCTTTTAAGAGAATAAAAACGTGTTAAACCATGAACAATAATAATAAATTAATTCGTTATAAATACCTAAGTGTTTTTGTGTTTCGTTGCTCTTTGACCTAGAAATGAAACAAAGCTTGACCGTTTTTTACCCGAGTTCCAGAAGAGGGTTATGTTTTCAAAGTGTATGTATGTATTTAGATTTCTATGTTCCTTGCTACAAACTGAGATGATGTTAGAATCGACTTGATTAATACATTAAAGAATATAAAAAAAAGTGACAAAAGTGATAACTTAAACTAATATACGTTAACAAAATAATCCATTGAAGAATGTGTACATAAGTTGATCCTGAGGGTCCAGATGGAAATTCGGTCCACCTGATAGTCAATAAACGTTACGTAACGAAGCTTTTAGCCCCTGCATAAGAAGATCACTTCAATAAAAAAACAAAATGGCGGATTTTAGACGCCACATGTATTCATGTTTTTACAGTCGGGTTTTTTGTTCTTGTGTTTAATATATTCTTGTTTGCGTTTGCATGTGTTCTGTATTATCTAAAAAATCTAAGTTCTTGGTCAAGTTTTTAAGTATAATATATTTTTGGTACACTCCGTCACCTTTGTATTTCTTCGGGGTTGTATGTGGTAACATGGTCTCTATCTACTCTGATATGGAATGACCAGAAGGAGTTGATGATTTATTTTATATTTCCTAACTGACGTTACGTGACCTGATTTAGTCCGGGTACATACTAAAATTTCATCCCATTGATCGCTTACCGTGGGAGCTGTTATCCCGTTCTTGGGTCTTCTACCTTTAAACTACCTCACTCAGAATCATAAATTCTCCCGATCCCGTTGATTTCGTTCCAATAAGGATGTAGACCCGTTGATCCCATGCAAACCTTGTCCTGACAATTACAAAAACAGCAAAAAATAATTGTCCAATGCAGTGAAGACGTTCGTTTCGTAATAATGGTTTTGTAAGTGTTATTATCCCCTGACTCCTGATTGACAACATTAACACTAAAAACAGTCAACGACAATATCAATCCATCAGAAATTACACCTGCTTGTTTGTTTAACGATACGAAAAAAAAATCACCTTAAACCAAATGTTTGAAAATATAAATGGTGTTCATTTCTTGCTGTTGTAAAAAATGTACGGAATCATTTGCCTGATTATATTATCGAGTTTAAAGAAATATATATCTTTATTTGATATCAACTCACTGACAGATAGTGCACGAAAATGTTTATTAATTTGATAAGATCGTGTTAGCACATCCTTTTATGAAATTCTGTGATAAAAGTCTATTGACGTCAATGAGTTCAATGAGGCGTGTCGCAGATGGGAGGTGTTTTAATATCAGATCACAGTCGAAACTGAAAACACTTGAAACACTATTAGTTACGAAATGAAAATTACGTCACGGTGAATGTCACACACACCTACTTACTAGGTGGTAGAGTTCTGCGATGACTCAACCGAATACCAGTGCATGCCATTGCTGTATTCCGGTTTGGAGAGTAAAGTAGCAGGTCCACTTACACCAGAGTCTTCTCATCCCAGACTCATCTCATACTGTCAGGAGATGCATCTACTTGTTTACTTTCCTATGAGATAAAAAAAGTCTCTTTTTACCCGACTGAAAGAGTATATTTTTCGAGTATGTATGTACCTATGTATGAATGAATGTCTATTTCTTTACCCTACTGCCCAAATTGCTGGAAGATTCAGCATTGTAGGAGTGACATAGGCTATATAAATTTTCAAACTGGCGCTAAGAAATGAAACAAAAAAGTGGGCTTTTTCAAACAGTTGGACCACGTTTCACTTATGAGGAGTCGTTGGATTCGTCAGCTGCCCGCAAGACGGGGTTTTGGTGACGGGTTTTTTGTTCTAGAATATGATAATTGCTTGTTTTATATAATATAAATTTATAAAAACAAACCAAACAGTTTCTCTTTTTAAAGAATCATCCAAGTAGTGTTTTTGTTGGATTTATTCTATTATTTATTATTATCTTTTTTGTCTTATATGAAATTAAGCCAGCGGACGGATTTTGTAATCCTAAGAGATAACTGTTGCATATTTATACCTCTCTTGTAAGTGAATCGACTGCCTTATCCGCCTAGCATGATGAGAACTGACGTCATTGCGGCAGGCACGATGTTTGTGATTGTTTAATATTCGTTGCCTCACTGGAAGGCAATTGACCTATTCACACAAAGTCCGGACCAATACGGAGTATATTTTTATTCCCAATTATCATAGCTATATATATAACAAACATAATTCTTATAAAACTGTTACTACACTCACACTATATAACAAACATAATTCACATAAAATTGTTACTAAGTGGTTTCAAAGTTTTCGTTTCACACAATACTCGATGGAAATTGATATCTAATCACAAACAAATATTTCTTTCAAACCGATAACGCTTATCAAAAAAGGTCTAGACGCATTAATCTATTTTTTGATCGCTATCATTTTGCAAATAGTTCTTCGGTACTAACAACTGTCCGTTTTTGATAACCATTGAACTTGACTTGGCTGACATCATTCCCAGCTTAGAATACTAACAGCTGTCATTTTTTAGTAACTAGTGAACCTGGCAAACGACTTAATTTCCAGCTTAGAATTCTAACAGCTGTCCGTTATTGGTAACCTTGAACTTGGCAAGTAACTTAATTCCTAGCTTAGTTTACTAACAGCTGTCAGTTTTTGGTTTGGTACATTATGGAAGTAACTTAGTACCTAGCTTAGAATACTAACATCTGTCAAATTTGGTAACCAGTGAACTTGGCAGGCGGCTTAATGTCCAGTCCAAGCTTGTCCAAGCACGAATAACCCTGTTAGTGTTTATTGGCGACAGTTATCTCTTACCACGTAGCGAATGCCTCAACTTGTTTACACTACTTTTGAATATAAAAGTATAATAACGCATTTTACTAGTAAAGAGGTACAAAGCTGAAAACATAATGTCACGGTAACAAGTAAATGCCTGAAAAGAAAATCTGCCGAAGCAGACTGCATTACATGAACGTAGGTACTTTTTTGTATTTGTATAAATATTTATAAAGTAATTAATGTTTAAATGTAGTTTTTATTTTAAAAACATAATGTTTTAATTTTGATATAAGTATATGTGCACGTGCACGAGAATGTGTCTACGGTCGTGTAAGTTTTAACCGACTTCCAAAAGAAGGATCATAATCCGACTGTTTTTTTTTGTGTGTATGTAACACGATTACTCCGCCAATTATGAACCGATTTTAATTATTCTTTTTTCGTTATGTAGATCATATTTCAGAGGTATATGCCACATAAATGTTCTGGAAATGTGAAATAAAAGCAATTTTCAACGAGTAAAATAAACATTTTTAATTATATTTTTATGATGATGTCCTGATAACTAAATGCGAGTTTTATAGCCGTAAATAGAGAAAATTAAAAAATATGTAGGTGTATATCATAGAACTCGAACTGTATTTAACCAAATCTCCATCATTGACACGAACTCTATTAAACCAAATCTCCGTCAATAACTCGAACTGTATTTAACCAAATCTACATCATTAACACGAACTGTATTTGACTAAATCTCCATTATTAACGCAAATTGTATTTAACCCAATCTTCATCTTTAACTCGAACTATATTTAACTAAATCTCCATCATTGACACGAACTGTATTTAACCAATTCTCCATCATTGACACGAACTGTATTTAACAAAATCTCCATCATTGACACGAACTGTATTTAACAAAATCTCCATCATTGACACGAACTGTATTTAACCAAATCTCCATCATTGACACAAACTGTATTTAGCCAAATCCTCAACATTAACTCGAACTGTATTTAACTAAATCTCCATTATTAACTCGAACTGTATTTAACAAAATATCCATCATTGACACGAACTCTATTTAACCAAATCTCCAATATTAACTCGAACTGTATTTTACCAAATCTCCATAATTATATCGAACCGTATTTAATAAAGGTACGTTAACTGAGGGCGTTAATGTCGAT
>DVZW01000087.1:0-13369 GCA_018237805.1 Mesosemia grandis
AGCGATAAACCTAGCGCCCTAGCATTAGAGTTGTCACACAAAACGTTTACTTTTGCCTTAGTTTTAGTTATTTTTCTTCAAACATTGTGTGCTATTTAAAAAAATAACTGCCCTAAACTGCCCAAACCTAACTTTGACATCAACTCTATGACGATTGTATTGCGTTTGAGGTAATCTAAATTAAAATAACTTGTACTAAATGTAATGCTGTAAAAAGCGAAACAGTTTGGAGTCTTTAAATTAAATAGTCATATAATCGCCTCGTTGGTCTAGCGGTACCGGTGTCGGTTTGCTGCCCGACTTGTACACGAGGTCGTGGATTCATGTCCCAGGTAGGGCAAAAAAAATTAATAAGTTTTTCAGTTTTTCTAAAAATCTTAACTGCTCGGAATTAGGTATGTGCAACCTAACACATCATGGGACTTAATATTATCGGCTAATCGTAGGTGTGTACCTACTAGTGGCACGTAAGTGCGTACTAGATTCTTCTGCCTATCCCTTCGGAGAAAATGGACGTGATGATATTTATTTTAATTTATTTTTAAAATTACATAAAACAGTAGATACAAGTGTTTTCTATTTGAAGTTTAAGGTAATTGCATAAAGAGCTCCCTAAAAATAATATGTGGGTAGTTAAAGAAATTTTATAATACAGCGTTGAAAACCCTAGTACACGACCGGACACACTGTATATATGAAAATTATTTGATACGTTTTCATGTACAGTAAATATACGTGTAGCTAAAAGCGTGTAAATATTGCGATATAAATAATTTAATGATAGATTGTATATGATATATAGTAAGTATTGTTGAAGTTAACTATTTAATTAACTATGTTTATATAATATTGTCTTTTCTATTTATTTACGGTGTCAGTAACTAGAATTATCCACTGATTACATATCAGTGGGACTTCGATGTGATAATTTGGATTTTTTTAACTTAACCACCCATTTTTATATATCCTCTGAAGAAAACGAATACATTTAAAGTGATCTGTTCATAAATAATTATTCGAAATTGGAGTACTTGGAAAAGACCGCTCTGTTTTTCTTTTAAAGAAAAACATCAATAATTTTTTTTATGCAGTCTATTGATTTAATTTTCATTGTCATCCTTGAGAAATGCTAATTTGAAATTCACTAGTAAATATGCAACCCACTTTAACTTGATAATGATATGAATAATATTGGACTGACTCAACAGACCCCAAATTACAGGATATGAGCAAATATATCTTAACGGAATAACAATCATTTGCCCATAGGTTTTAAAACACCTGTGTGTGATGAGACCTGTATTTAGATCTAACTTTGTTTATGTTACTATTGTCCAACGTCGTTGGATTTACATATTTAAAGCCTATACGGCATTTTCAAATTCTAATACTAGGTCAAAATCAGATTAAGTACAAAGCAACAAATGAAAGATAAGAGAGTAAGAAATTCCAAGTGTAACAATAAATCAAACTAATGATTACTTATTTTATTAGTCTAAAACGATCAGACCATATGTAACAAAACTGAACAATTATTGGGAGTGTCCCGGAGAACTTTAATAGTGTTCTGGGCCATCAGAGTTTATAAATTTGGGTGTAATTTCAAAACATCAAAAATAAATTGACAGAGTCTATATCACATGGCAATGCTTTTTAATAGCATCAGACTCTTTATTGCAAATATATTCTTATCTATTCTTCCACATTCCGTAATCAAGACTTTCAATATTTACCTTGTTAGTGTTTCTATGGCGTACTTAATGTGTGTAGCAAGTGTTTTATCACAATTTGGTTTGGTAATTTTATTTTTTGTTATATATTTTTAAATTTATTTAACTTTTACACTTAGGAAATAATTGAAAACAAATTACTCCATAGATTTAATGAGTGAGTTTATATAAGAACATTTCTTTCAGCTACTAGCCAACTAGAAATCCTTAAAAAGTGACTAAATCGACATAAGCATCCAAAAAGAACTGCGATAGCTCATTCGATCGAGAATAATGTCTAGAACGTTGTGCCATAAAAGTGTATTAGCTCATAAAAATGCAAAGTTATTAACGACAATTAAATTCTCGAAACCATTATTTATAATTTTAATGTTACGCTGTCACTGAACAGAGAGTGCAACAAAAAATATTTGTTTAAAGTATTATTATTTTAAAAGTGTGAAAGTCTTGGTGTATTCAGAACACTTCAAAGAATTTTTGTTACAACGTACAATTTTATTTAAAGTTAATTTTTCCACAAATGTGACAATTGGCAATTAACAAAATATTGAACTTGCTTTCATTGTAGATTAAACAAACGTTAAATAAGTGGCGGAAAATTGTTTTGATTCGTATAGTAATTAACAAGATCACGTCATCTTGACAAATTTGAAACAACATTCGGCTTTGGTGCCAATTATATTAGTTATTTTTTATTTTCTAAGTTTAAAATAGATTTTTATCTGCAAAGTTCTATGTTTATTAATTTCTTGTCGTTACAGTGGTAGGAGAAAATAATCGCAGTGAATAAATGACCATAGTGCCAAAGATGCACTCACACCTGGTAACACCAGGAGTAATATACTTTTTCTTACACCTGGTAATACCATATAAAAAAATTAAGTATTCTTATAGAAATTGTCCACGGTGTGGAGAAACTTGGTAATTTTTATGCCAACACATTTTATCATTAAAACAGATTTGTTAGCTATTTTTTGTATGGAAAGTACGAAAAATGTTATAGAGAAAGAAAAATATGAGTAAACTTAAGACATGTTTTTGAAATAGCTACCGACAAACCTTTAGATCCACGTTCATGTATCTCTTGACAATAGGGCTATTTTATTTTTAAAATATTCATATATTTTTATCCCTAAGACCTGTGTTAAGTCCACTCCAAAAAACCAAATGGTTATAATATTATTTAAAGCAATTCATAAAATAAAAACAACATTCATACATCATAATTGTTCTTTGGCGGTTACTACGCAAATAAGCTCAAATTATCGCAGAAAGTGAGTTAGTAATCAAATTCTTACATGCCTTTGATATCCATCGTAGGAAAAATAATTGATTTTCTAAATAGAAGTTAAACTAACTATTAATCTCAATTCACCCATGCCGTTATGGGTTGTAAGAAAGAATTATATTTGTGTGAGATTAATTAATCGAAATAAAATAGAAATGGTAATGTGTATAATTTAATAAAGTGTAGGTAACACTTAAATTTAATAAATTTAACATTTTTTTAAATTTATAATTGAATAACTTGTAATTTTTATTATCGATTGGTTTGTTTAAATAGTGTTAATTAGATAACATCCATTTCTGAACTTGTGATAAAACACGTGAAAAACTAGTCCAATAATGTGACAGGAATTAAGGCCGATTGGGCTTCTGTGTGTGCAATATGTTATGTTAAAATGTCAGTGTTTGCGTTTAATATGCAAGCTCAAATAACTGTATGATTGACTATTAGCTCTAATTACACGTCTGGTATGTGATTATATACAAGAGAAACAGTGTATTGCGCGAATGAGTCCAAGTATGGTTACGTACCATTTACACACGCCTTAAAAGACTGGCCAGTCCAATTTCATGCAGTGACCAAACTTTTATATTTTTATTGTTGATACAGTAAAATAAAAATTAGGTAAATTTTTATTTCACTGTATTATGTACTGCGTTCAACGATAACCCTTTCGTTAATTGTGAGAGAGGATATTGTAAATTATCTTTTTTAATAATATGATATTGTTGTAATTTTGTTCTAAAGATATTGTTATGAAGATGTATTTCAAAAAAGCATTTTGCTCAGTTAGTCTTGAAGGATGACGCAAAAGTAGATTTTAATATAATATCAGTGAAAACTGTTTCTAGTATAAACACGTGCAAAATTGACCCCTGGCCTAAGTTGGCATATGTAAATGATACTTTATAGCTACCACTTGTTTAGCCGATCTGAAATGAAGAAAAAAACCACGTTTTCAGTATCAAAAACTTCGTGTCTCTATTTTGAGATCGGCTAGATTAGTGCTACAAAACTATTTTAATTGAAGACCGACAAGTGCAATAGAGATTTTTACATTAAGAAATATATAAATATATATTTAATAAATTATAATCTTCGTCGGCCTCAAATTCTAAATGTTGTGTTAACGTATTCTTAGTTGACTGTCCATTTCTTTATATTATAAGATAGACATCCTTGTAAGTGTTACAAAGATAGATTTAGTGATTTGACATTATTATAGCTCAAAGTGTGTACGAAGGAACAACTCTATTACAGATATCACAATACGAACAAGCGTCCTTTAATCACAGATAACTAAAAACCTACAAGCAACATTAATAATTAACCAAAGGTTTCAATAGAATAACAATTTGTTTCAAATTTTCTATGATAATAAAATTTTCTTTTATTTATTTCCATTAAAATAAATTCTGAATACCTTTTCAGAATAAAACGTATACCTTAACTTTCTACAACATCCTACAGTCCCATCAGTAGTATGGGCATCCTACATGTTTGTTTTTGTCCCAGTGATTATGGGACGATAGCTGCATATAAAAAATCGGTAATGGTATAGTTTCATAGAGCTCCAGCTGTTAGATGTGCAGAAAAATAAAGATGATAAAAAAATGAAAATTGTTAAGATTGAATTTTGGAGAGCGGAAAAAGTTACTTGCTGGTTAGAGAGACGTAGTTTAGCAGGAAACTAGTTAGTATTCTTTAATGTTAAAAAAATAAACCTTCACACCTTAGATAAGAAAAAACACGCTTGTTCGTGAAATATATCTGTGTAGCAACTTTTTATCAGCTACTTGTATGTATAAAAATAGTCTCTTCAGATAAACCGTTATTACCTATGTGTACGTGAGTGTTTTATTTTTGTATTTTGATAAAATTTGTGTAAATAATTTTCTTATTTTATTGATATTAAACTCAATTAATCAAGATATTTTTCTTTTATTTATTTGGATCCTCATAATAACGACAATATTGACAGAATCTACAAATTTTTATTTCTTGAATGCGACTTATATATTTTTTATTATTCGAGACCAATGCATGTAAATACTGTGACAAAGATTTTTAGAGCTTACATGCGAGAAAAGACATTTAGATACTAGAGAATATAAATTATATTAAGGTTGTTTTAATTTAAAAAAGCGTCTTGAAAATCGAGCCAATGTCTCATGTAAGGCTTAATGCGTTTGGTTTTGAGTGCTCATGTAGGGAAAAACTTAGACTGAAAAGAAAATCAACGAAGAAGTACTAAAACTAGACCAAGAAAAAATACCATCACGCCCATATCGGCAAAGGGGTAGGACAGAAGTGAAACTAGTACACACTAGTGGCGCTAGTGTATATTAGTAATACCTACGGTTAGCTTACCTTACGGTTTGATAACAGATGACAAGCTTGTCATTATATTGGGCACATATTCCAATCGCCGGCAGTGATTTTTTTTCAGAAAATCTGAAAAACATCAATAAACCATATTTTGTCGCCCGACCTGGAATTTGAACCCATGACCTCTTGCATCTTATACCGACACCGACACAGATACTTCTATGCCAACTAAGCCATTTGAAAAACGGAGTTTACTATGTACAAAGAGAAGAGGAAAAATGTTTGGCCACAATATACGACATGATACCTTCATAAAAAGTGTCTTGAAAAGGAAGAGTGGAATGGGCAGAAGGGGGATAGTTTTCACGAATCAAATCAAAGAGAGGGTCGACGTCGTGTCGTACAGTGAAGCAAAAACATTGGTGCTCACTATCTGTTGACTATTATTGGTTCATTACTAGAAACAATGAGGATTAAAAAATGGTGGTGATATAAGTAGCAATTGAATATAATTACAGGTAATAAGACGTATCTTTTCATAAAGCTTGGTATTTTATCTTAATATTATTAAGTTGTTTTTCTGTTTAACTACTGACGCTGATGAGATATAAAAACAAGCAACGTGTGTTTTAAAGTGAAAGTAAGTAGGTAATATACATAATATTAAGCTGTTATATAGTTCAGACAACGTAATTGAATATACATTTGTTACTATTATGTTGTACTCGACACTGTAGACGTGTATTAATTTAATTCTAAACAAATAAACTTTGAATCCCAAACTTTCAACAAACTTATCTATTCCGAATAAGTTTAATTAGATACATAATTATTTTGATCCATATATCCTGAAGGTATCAATTATGTACAATGATATCCATAGGTATTAAACCAGTAAATAATCCATATGGATGACTAGGAAGTTTGAAACACGTACCTACCTCGTACTTTACTAAAATCAATATCTTTATCAATATCAATGTTTTTATAACAATATATATAAACGTGTTTTATTTTAATTTTTTTTAACCCTAATAATTAGACTAATAATTGGGGTACAGATTCATGAAAGTATTAAACACTTAATTAAAAAAATCATTTAACATTTTTATCACTTGCAATTTTAAAATAAGTCAATGTCATATTGATATGTGTCAAAAATAAAATTCCTTTTCTGTGGTCTTTTCTTGTCGACGGTATAGAGTGTGAGTTTCGGAAATTTTATAACAAATTTATCCAAATATATCTATGTGGATGAGTGTATTTTAAATCTTTATATTCTAGTTTCTAAAAAACTGTGGCAAGTTCTGTGAATTCCAGTAAATATTTTATTGAATGTTTTCGTCAAAATCATTAGTTTTGAAGAAAGTTCTTATGACAATATACATACCTTTATTTTCATTACACATATAAAAATATAATTACACTTTTGTCTAGATAAAGGTATTCAATGAATAAATATCAATTAGAGTGAACGTTCATTAAAATTAACAGTGTAGTATAAGTATAAATTTTAGTTTGCACATTGTTTTGCTTGAAGGTTAGTTTTGTTTGCAGGTCGCCCAAGATGGGTAAGATTATGAAACCCGGTAAAGTCGTACTGGTCCTTAGCGGCCGGTACGCAGGACGCAAGGCAATAGTTGTAAAGAATTACGATGAAGGCACATCAGACAAGCCTTACGGACACGCTTTTGTAGCTGGTATCGACAGGTATCCTCGCAAAGTTCACAAGAGGATGGGAAAGAACAAGATTCACAAACGCTCCAAGATAAAGCCCTTCGTGAAGGTAAATAAATGTCTTTGATATTTGTCGTGTGTATCAATGTTTTGCATATTATGGTCACAAAGTACAGAGAAGAATAACCTCTGCATTATAGAATATTATGCTCGAGTTGTTTAATAATGTTTTATCAAGCTAATCGTTGCTATATTGGTTTTTGTAGATTTCGTTCTGCCAATAACAAGTATTATATATAATAAATTCTAGTTGTTGACTATGTTTTAAGTAGTCTTAAGTACTAAGATTGTCACTTATGAAAAATGTATCTAATTAGTACAAAATAGTAATAAGATCACATTAACTATGCCTTGTAATAAGTGCACTCATATTACTTTAAAATATGTGTTATTAATTTTCACAACATATCAGTAATGATATAATAATATATATAGAAGCAATTATGAAATATTCACTATGTAGTGATTCTTTGTTTTTATTTACTGACTGGTATGCTATGGTAATTTAATTCTTGTGTAGTAAATTTATATTCAACCATTATATTAGACCAGTATGGTGTGAATACCTATCAATTATTCTTAACTAAACTTGACCAAGGAATTGTTTGGTTAGATCTCCATTGCTTAATTCAACCATCTGACATTGCGTCATAGTTAAAATTTCCATCCATTATCCCTCAACGTCTGGAAATCCTCAACGGAGTGAGCAACTTCAACAGTTTAGCCTAAAGAGTTTAGTTGGCATATTGTCTCTCTGTGGCATACTGGAGGTGCCAGTATGCCACAAATTCTCACCGGAGGCATTTCCAAACTGTTACAACTTACGAACCTTCAAGACAAGTGCCTATTCATTCTTCAAATGCTGGCAACGTATCTGAAACACCTCCGGTGTAGTGGTTATACATGAGCAGTGTGAATTACTTGTTGTAAAAAAAAGTAATTTACATTAACTGCAGAAAGCAGCCCCATTTATATCACATAGCTGTCTCTATTTTGTGACCTGCTATGTAATTAAGTTTTTTGTAATGGGAATCTAGGATAAAAAGACACTGTCTTTCTGTGGATGTGTGACCATTCTCTAGTCTCCCAGCTGTCTATAGCTACCATAAAAAGTATAAATCCAATCAATAGCTCCATTTCATCAAGAGAGAACTAATTAAAAACATGTTTACATTTAATTATCAGAATGGAATTTCAACTTATTTAATTATTAGTTCCATTTTGCAGCTTACAACTGCTCTAATCATATTGAACACCACCTACCTTACTTAAAGTTGGATTGATAATTCAATTTTTAAATTTAAAGACGTTAATAGTTTGATACGTATGATTAGAACTTCACACATACAAATTAAAAAATATACTTTCCCCCCTATATAATAAACCTTTGGTGTATGAATATTCTGCGTTTATTTTTTATATTTTTTATTTTATTTAAAAAGCAATCGAGCTTTTTTTTTGAAAAATATGTTTATTTCTCTTACATTCACATTTTTATAGTTTTATAAAAAAATAGATAATTTGTTCATTTTGAATAATACATAGTCTTAATATATTATACATCTATGTTGTACTACTAAAAATTGCTGCCCTTATTTTCCCAGGAATGATTAGATGGTATCTAATCATTTACTAAAGATATGTATAAAATGTATGAAAAAAAGATTTCAACCTTTTTTTTTATATTACATTTATCACTAAATGGGGTACAGTGCACATTATCTTTTGAAGATTTTTTTTTATTAATGGCAGGAAACAGGTTCAAGAATATTTGTTTTTGAGTTTGTCAAAGTTCTGACAATAATTATAATTTATAAAAAGTTTCCTAGAAACAAGTAAACAGACAGAATAGCCTTATAAGTTGTCTTGATAATATGAGTATATTTCATGTTACAAGATTTCATTTTACTGTACTTCATGGACGAGAGATAAATTATTAGTCAATGCCTCGGCACAAAAACTAATGGTAGTGTTTTTTCTATTTTCCAGGTTGTCAACTACAATCACCTGATGCCAACCCGTTACACAGTGGACTTCAGCTTTGAAAAGTTCAGTGCTAAAGACCTTAAGGACCCTGGCAAGCGTAAGAAGCTCCGTTTTAACACAAGAGTGCGTTTTGAAGAGAGATACAAGAGCGGAAAGAACAAGTGGTTCTTCCAAAAACTTAGGTTCTAAGATGTACATTTAAAAATAAATCTTGCAAAAAATTTGAATGTTATTTCTAATCTCCCAATATTAGAAAATGGGGTCGATTCTGCTGTCCTAGACTAAACTAAATCAAAATTAGCTTTAATCCTCTCAAGACGTGAAATTCGTTATTCTTCCTTGACGTGTTGACAGGACTACACCTAATTTTGGTTTAGCTTAGTCTTGTCGGGGACAATGGAATCAACAGCACTATTTGTAAATCATATCCTAAAATTGGCCCTTATTTACGGATGAAACAATACCAGTACATACTCGCACTTTCCTTCTGATACCAAGTACCTACTTAAGTAATGAACCTAGGTATTGGATATGTGTCAGTCAAAAGTACTTGTATCGTATTATCAAGTAATTTGACCAATATGGCTATATCGGCCTGATTGAACTCTTATCCTTTGTTATGTTCTCTGCCTGGAAAAAAACGTACTATCTATCGAGATACGTCAGTGTAGTATCATCATTACAAAAAATTCATGCCGGTCTAACTAGAATGATTGATCATTGATGTGATGATGTGAGTACCGATACGTGTAAATATCGAATATCGATATTTGTCTTTCGATACCGAGTAAGTATCGACACTACTAACGATACAGTATAGAGTTAAAATATCGATATATTTGGTGGTGTCGTGTTAGTGGCACCCATAATGTCCACATTAACCACTGTCAGGAGTTCCCAAAATTCACCATATGCTATATGCTGAATTCAGCTTGTGGGTGTGAAGGTCATAAATGGTATATTTGCTGTCATTGTTCAAAGAAATGGTCCTCAATTCATTCATTTATGTATGTCACGAATGTATTTTCAAGACAAGAATTCCGACGCTTTGTTTGGAATTCAAAAATGAATGCCGATTATATTTTTTATCGTCTATAAATTTTATCATAGATGTTCACATGATGTCGCTGTCTTGGTGAGTACTATTACACAAAGTCCTACGTAAAACGTAATGCGACTGCGTCTAAAAGCGAATGCGACGGTTTTGTCCTACGTGCACGCGAATCGCTTTGCCGCACGACTACCACCTGCGCTTTTTACTATGTATGTTTGTTTGTATGTTTCTATTTTTTTAATTGACTAAACTAAAAATCGCTTAATTTGTGATTGTTGCACATATTTAAATTTAGTTTGTGATAAATAGGCCAAATTTGAAAATCGGCAGCGCCGTCCGCCGTCGCATTCGCGTGTAAACCTACTGATCGTGTCGCGTCGCGCTGCGCCTAGTTTTGCATAATTACTTTTGTAAATTCATATATGCTGATCATCCCGCAAATTGAGCTGGCCGTTGGTAGCGCTAGTGTGTCCAAAGACAAAACTAGATAACATTATTGTACGAGTAGGCAGGGCAATTTCTTTGCGTCGTTTTATTCACGTTGTATGTAGATTTACGTTGTCAAGGTGTCGACTACTGCTTTTTTAACAGATTTTACATTTCAGGACAGGTAGTGGGTATAAATAAAAATCCATAACTGTTTAAATATTTTATTTTAAATAACATACAATCAAGCAGTCTATTAAAGCCTTATGGATCGAGATAATTTTGAATGTTACATTACGTGTCGCAAGGCATAGTATGAATTTCAATTTAGTATTAACTGAGTACCATAAATTAACGGTCACGAGTCTGTAATGATTATCTTAGCATAGAAATGGTTTGAAATAACAAACTTACCTAATTTATGGGTAAACAGAATGGGTGTTAAGAATATTTATGTACTGTCATTTTGTTATAAAAAATTAGATCGTAGCCCGTGTGCAATCAGAATAGGATGAACCCTTGTCAAAGTAATTAAAAAATGATTCAGTTAAAATATACTGACGCATGTGCAGTAACAGACAATTTGTTTTTCAAATTGTAAAATCAAATTAATTTCAATAGCTAAAGATGTTTATAGATATATAACTGAAATAACAAAATACAGCACAAAGTTGGAATTGCTAAAAGATAATTTATAATTTAAATAGCACTATAATAGAGAGAGAGAGAGATAAACAGCTGACAGGTTATCGTGATCTCATTCTCTCTTATAATACCTGTATGTGGTCGATGGATTGCCCATTTCACTATGATAAGTTCGCCTCCACATTCTGACAACGCTGATTATAATATAACTAATAAACAAATAATTTTATTATTATAGAATTGAAATAAGTTTAAAAATTGATATTGTTATAAATGTTAATTAGACATGCCATCTAATTACTTTACCCCCAAATAATTATTTGTCACCTATATACATATATAAAATATTAGAAATCTCACAAATTAAAAAATAAAGGGAGTTATTCCTAAGCTTTTGGTGTGATTTTATCTACATACAGGGTGTGACGGCGAAATGAAGTAATACTTGAGGAGCATACAAAAAACCAATGTACTAAAAGCCTTTCGGCAAAGACCGAAATAAATTACAATTTTTACCTTGATTAAGCAAACCACGAATTGTATGGAAGTAAAATCATTTGTTTAGAAGAATATTTCCTCAGCGAACCTTTTAGATGATATACAAACATACAAAAGTATGTTTTCTTGTTGCTCTTACCCCTTGTATATATATAAAACACAAAAAAAAATCTGTGTCCGTTTAACACTTCGAAACCACCCAGCCAATGTGCCCCAAACCGATTTTATTTGAAAGGTATTAACCCGAAGATGTATTTAAACCGGTAAAAAAATGTATTAGGCACATTCTTCCACTCGTGAAGTCATTTTCGCCTTTTTTCATACAAACAAATTAAATATCAAAAATCTTACTAGCAAATAAATGTAAAATAAAACTTAAAATATGAAATATTTTTTGCTGTCATAACGTTTAACCGGGATACCTATATAATAAATTTAGACCACCGTTCTTTTATTTTGCTCCCGATAATGAGCATACATATTTAAATAAATGTTCTAGTTACAATAATTAGATTCATACAAAAGTTGTTCGTCAATAATTTGAATTTACAATACATTATATTATCCATACATATGAGTATTTAAAATCATTATAATTGATAATTTTGAAAAGGTTTGTATTTTTAAATTACAACTTATAAATAAAATGTAATAAGTTAAGATATAACTTAATATGGATGAAGTTAAGATATAACTTGATATGAACTTAAAACTCGGGAAGCGTTTGCCTTAAAAATATTAGATATACGAGCGTACAATTTAGCTGCACTTTATTATTTTCAAACGAAATCAGATGATCTATTTGATTTATAACGCCCTAATGGAATGCAGCAAAACGGTTGAAACGAAAATTAAATAATTTCCCTTTCAAATAATTAATTTCAAGATATAAAATAGTTTAAGAAAAATACATTTGCAATATATTTTTCGTACAGCAACCCTGCATCTACAGATAAATAATTTCGTGCGAATAATGTATATAATCTGTGACATCACGCGGAGTTAAGTTTCCCGATTCTTTCGTCTAATTTCTTGATTTCCTTATGTAAGCTGTCGATGTTGTGCGCGAACACTTCTTGTACACGTTGTAGCAGCTCCTTGTTATTTTGCACGCCACTAGCTATAGTGCTTTGTAAAGTCTCAAGCTCGGTCAAGGATTTGCCAAAGTTACTCGCTGAAAAAAGTATTTAAAGCAATTAAATTACGATTGAAAAAAAATACTTTACTTTTACCGTGGGTGTCATTAAAGGCTAGTAAGGCTAAGTATTATTCGACGCGGTTTTCAGAAGAACAACTTTTAATACTCATGAAACCGCAGTTCCGTGCGGTTACACGCAGCAGCCGCGGTCGCGATTATCGCTCGCATACATGACGGGCAACTATCGCATGACGGGCGGTTGGAAGATGTTGCGATACTTAAAATACAGATTCAGGAAAGATATCTTTGTGAAAATATTTTATTATTTTCGATCAATTAACCGCTGACCGCGCGGTTCTACAACTTGCTCGCCGGTGCAGTGGGAGCTATAAAATAAAGCGCTCGCCGCGGGCACAATACCCGTTGTGAAATATGCTTTGATTTCTTACACATATATCTGCATTCTGTTGAAGCAGCGGGCTCGCAAACGCGGCGAGCACTGGAAAAAACCGCGTCGTGAGCACTTAGCCTTAGCATGG
>DVZW01000088.1:0-13342 GCA_018237805.1 Mesosemia grandis
ATTGGTACCACCGCCTTACCCATTCCTGCCAAAATAATGTCAGAGCTTGCCATTGTCCTGTTCCGTTCTGGAGATTAAGGTAGCGGTACACTTACACAAGTGACTAAACATCCCAGTAAAGGTTATCAACGCGACATTAACACCTTACTTGTCTATAGTCGACGGCTTTCTCACAACATTCTACATTTCCTCTTATATAACGCATTTTATGAGAAATAAATATGCGACGACATACTGAGCAGTTAATGGAGACGGTAATAAGTTTTGTATTACGAAAGACCGCACGCTGTTTCACTCCTGGATTCCTTGGATTGGAAATTTAATTAAATCCGTATAAAGTTTAGTTCTACTTTTTAAATGTATTGATTAAACGTTAGGTGATTGAAAAATAGAATATAATTTTAGAGAAGAGAAAATTAATGTACGCTGCTATCGAAGTTAACCAAAAGAAAAAGACAACATATATTTGATACTATATTATTATTATTATTATTATTATATCATCTCGCCAGGCCCCTAGTGGGGTAAGCAGAGAGGACCGAGCGCCAAACATCATGATCCAACTACACTACATTATATAAAACATATATATTATATTTTGGGTATTTTGAGTCATCCTTATACCTTGTATATAAATTTAATTGAGGTTACATATGCTTGATATTGCATTTTGTAATTATTGTGTTTTGGTTTTAATATTGATGTGTATTTGTTTTAGCAATCCCAATGAAGCGCAACGTCAAGAAGGTGTTCTACCAATATCCAGAGAGAGAAATAAATTTAAAAGCATCGTTTGGGACGAGTATGACACACTCCATCAAAAATATCTTGAAATTGGCAAGTTTTTTTTTTATTTCTCTTCTTATGGTCCCATGCCACGTAGATATAATGTCGAAAGATTTTTGACAAATCTGACAAATAGATAAAATTTATTGTATTTGTGTTTTAAAAATAGATGCTAGCGCTGTTCAATTTTATATCAAAATAATGCCTATACTTTGATTCTTTCTTAATTTGTCAGATTTGGTGCTTTCAAGCGATGTGTTCACCCAGATATTTAAGTGATTCAAATTATAAAATACAATTATTAATCGTGTAAATCGATGTTTTTGGCTGTCGGTTCTCTCTTCATACTCCGTAAGGGACGTACCGTGTTAATAATTAATACATATTAAATCATCACGTCAGATCACTTGCGGGGTAAGCAGAAAGAACCAAGCGCCACACATCACGATTCAAGCACACCCGTTTCGCTTTTTCTACATTCATAACTCATCATAACTCTTTTCATGCACCCTCATTCTTCCCTTCCTATTTCAATAGGTCCACACATCTATGATACACAATTTAATCCACTTGCTCCTATACTACATCGTCTACCATTATCCTTACATCAAGTCTAACTGTCTCTCTTTCTCTCTTTCATAACGTTGGTTTTGTTCAAATTCATAATTAATTAATACTTGAAAATAGAAATATGAAATGTTACGTCATATTTCTGTTTTCAAGTATTACTTAATTATGAAATTGAACAAAACCAACGTTATAATTTATGAAAGAGAGACAGTTAGATTTGATGTAAGGATAATGGTAGACGATGACGTATATATGGAAGTATACTTCATTTCCATCATGAAATAAGTATGATGAGCTATCCTGAATAAAGCAAGTAGTTACAAATATTAATTATATCCTGTATAAGCCGCTTAATTAAAATTACGTCAGTCATATTTAATGTCACAATAAAAATTAATTGGACATATCCCCAGCTGATTAATGAGTCTGTCAGGTTGCATAAATTAATATTTAAAAAGCAAAATTGGTAAAGAGAAACACCTAAATTATTTCATTTACCTTGTTGACGCACAAACCGACTTAATTATTGTTTGTTTAATTATTGAGGCAAAATTAGGAAAATTATACTGTCGTGATTGTAGTGATGTATTGTTGGTTTGAATTTCTTCTATTATTTAGTGTAAATACAATTATTACTTGGATTAATATTACTAGATAGATAAGTGAACGCCTTCTATATTTATGACTTATAAAATCTAGTATTCAAAATAGCATATCTTACTATTAAGTTTTAATTTTCTTTTAAAAAGTTAAAAACACCTACTTTTGTAACGTACAAAAATATTACCAGCAAGACTGATAACAATAAAAAATAAAAACCGTTTTAAAACGGTTTTTATATGATACGACAACGTTAACGTAAGATCACATATTTCATATACCAAACCGTTATTAATATTACCAAACAATATTAAATTGGAATTAAAATATCTTTATTCGTTATCTTGTTGATAACGAATAAAGATATTTTAATTACATAATTATATAGTTGTAAAGATAGATATATAACGCGAAAATTTGTAATTTATTCTTAATTGTTAAAACTAGTATAAATGTATTGTAACGGATTAATGATTTGCAGGGATGAAGCCACGCATGAAAAACCATTACCGCGCTCATCAACTATCGGTTTGGTTGAGGTTGATCCCGGAAATCCATCGAGCTGGAATGAAGGACGTCGTTGCGAAACACAACCTATTCCGGAACCACAATGACCCGGAACTGTACGACGGATTAGTCCGTCCCGATCCTCTCACGCGTTTAAACTACTATGACCCAACATTAGAACAATATCGCAGGCCTTACAACATCAGTTTAGATATACCGTCCACTACTATGGAAACATATGTAACCACCTGCATCAGTGTGATGTCGCCTCGACCTGATTCGCTTGTCACTCAAAGTCAAACAAACAATTCTCACCAAGACGTATCTAATCTGGAAGTTGCTGGATACACTGCTTACTCTACCGCTTTAAGTGTTACAATTGCTATTGGATGCTCGTTATTAATTTTGAACGTACTTATATTTGCTGGGGTCTATTATCAAAGAGATAAAACAAGATTACAGGTTAAAGCATTACAGCAACAAAAGCGTAACCATAATACAACTTTCGACAATGTCACTTCAAAGCATCCACATTTTTTTGTAGGACATTCTCAGAGTTCCAGTACAATTGTCGATATCGACCATCAAGATAAAAATGCAATTATCGCCATGTCGAATCGAGTTCCCCATTTCACGAGCACTAATTGCGCGAACGTCTGTCACACGGGCATTCAGATGTCAAATTTAAAACAGTCTCCAACAGGCCGAGGACAATGTACAACCCTGCCTAGGAAAGTTGGCTTCAGTTACCAAAATCAAATTTGTAACGCATCAAATTGCATGACACTGCCGAAAAATGCTACATTTATGAGCAGCGGGAACCTACCAGATGTCCAAGCTCAGACAGGTCAATCTCAAACTCCAGGTAACGGATCTATACCATCTTCGTCCCCGCCACAGTTCTCACAAAAGTCTAGAGTCCCACAAGCGGCCATGTCAGAAATGAATGTATGAGAAATGGATGATATTTACAATTATGTGTAAAGTGACAGTTGTGGAATGGACACATTCAATCACTAATGGTGCATAATTGTGAATATCAGTGTTAAAGTTAGTGTACATAAACAGTTATGAATACTTTCGAGATGTTATGTATATGAATGTGTAAATAATATCATTAAAAGTGGTTTCAAATATGAACTTATAATTATAAATTAAATTGACTAATACGAGAATATTCAAAATTTTCTTTTATTATAGAATTTGTCATTACAAATGACGTTGTAAATATTATAATCTTTTAAGATTTATGTAAAGAATGCGTGTCAAATCCTATATTTACCTCAATTTAACAGAGTTTTTGTTAATTTTCAATGTATTTTTGTTGAACCCTGTCTTACGAAGGTTTGGTATCAAAAAGGTTTAATACATGATACCTACATAAGACAGCGTTTTGTTATGCGTTTTTTTAAAAGGTCTTCTATGAAAAAAATCTAGTGCACCAATGAACAAAATCGTAATATCAATTTGAATAGTAGAAAAAAGTTAGTGTTTATGTAGCTCCTATAGTAACATAAAAGGCTTTTAAATATCAAACGGAAGGCGTATTACCTCTACGTCAACGGCCGTTGGTATTTTTATTGATTATAACATTTTTAAAATACACATAACACCAGTAAGAGTAAATGTGATCATACACTATCCTTCCTATCGTCCAGTCGACATGACGCTTGGATCAAATAGAAGTGACCATGTGAAGGCTGGATTGGTATAATAGTTATATTCGTGTGGTATATATAGACAAACTGCAGTTTTAATCAAGCCTGCAGAGCCATCCCGATTGGAAGATAGAAAGAATGGGGTATGGCCAACACACTATCAAAATATTGTGAAAATAGTTGACAGACATTAAAACTGATATTATATATTTCATAGAAGTCCTAAGTGAAGAATTATTTATAAACTAAGGCTTAGTTCAGACAACCAATATTAAATAATACTCGTTAGTTTACCTTATCTTGCAGGAATCAGTTCGACGTTTTACAATTAGTTTTCTCTAATCTTGCACATTTAAATCTTTACCATATTATTATATCCATTGCATCATATTTAAATAAATATGTAATCTTGATTCACAACAGAAGAAATAAGAATTGTCTAACAAAAGTAGTGACTTCTACGACAATGTTTATGTGTTTAAAATAGTATTTTGGCCAGGTAAATCTCTGTAGATACACACCTATAGTAAGAGATGGGTCACTTTTCTAAAACACTTCGTATAGTCGACCCATACTAGCCCTAAATTTGTTCCTGAAAAATCTAAAAAAGGAACCGCGAGGACCCTTAAAATGATTACACCACCAGTTCTTGTAATGTGCATCGTATAACCCGCTTAATATGACTATTAATTTGAAATTTAAATATCTGCCAAAATTTATTTCAAATAAATACAATTGATAAATAATGCTTTACAATGAATGATAGTCATCTGTACTCAGCCTTAGTATCCCGATATCATTTTAATAATGTATTTAGATATAATTACATGTATTCGTGCGCATCAACTTTATAATCGACATGATCAAATTTATTTGTCATGTTATTTAACTTGTAACTATCTTATGACGAGTATTAAATACCAAAAATATGACAGAATAAAGTTCACTACAAAACTAAAATATTTATTTTACTTTTACAACACTTATTTTACTTACAACGGTAACTCAACAACAGAAAGCCTATTTTCATTAGTTCTACCATCTGATTTATTTCAAGCCGATGAAGCAGGAGTTGAGGGGTTTTAATGTGTCATATTCCGTGTAGAATGTATGAAGATACGTCCACTCCATAACATCAGTGCCTATTGATGCCATTTTCGTTTTTTGAGGATAAGGTAGTCACCAAACTTAAGCTAGAGCCTTAAAATCCAAATTTCAAGGATGACAAATGCAAATGCTCCATCAAAACGTTTGTTGTATATAGACGATGGCTAAATGTTACTATCTGAAGATCCATAGGCTAGATCCGTTGCTCGGCTATAAAAACATCATGTACCTTTACCTTAATTCCCCTTGTTCTATGATAGCGCTATTAAGTGAAAATAGGAACCAGGTTTCTGTGAGGCACAAATTCAGACCTTAAAAATGGCATATTTTATGGAGAGTCTTGTCAAAAACTTGTTATATAAAAGTGCTATTATCATCGGCTAACCGTTGGTCCTGTATTCTACCACCATTTTACTTCGGTATAGCCTGCCCTTTTGGAGATATAGGCGTGATGATTTTTATTATTATATAAATGTATGTACTATTAGCGAATATAAACATCTCAATTGTGTTCAAGCTTCGTTACATTAATTAATTTACCACTATTCTATTGACAAATGTTAGACTAATTACTGGCTTGATCCAATTAAAATCACCTAACTTCCCCGCTTATAACGCGTATAATTATGATATTTCTCTATTATTACTTGTTTTAGTAACATTTACATGGTTTATCAAACTTAGTAGATTTAAATAGTACAACACCAAGGGTGCTTGAATGTGGGAAACCCGAAACTATTAAATTATTAAAGTGAAATAATGTTATTTTAGAAAAAAATCACCTGTTACTACTTCACAAGTCCTAACGATGAAAACTGTAAATCAAGAAGAATATAACATAGACACCCAGAACCTCGTGCGCTATTATTTATTATTATTTGATACATCCACTGACTTATTATTAAACATTTAAAATTAAAGTTCCATGTAATTCCAGCTTTATATGTAAAAAATTTAAAATCACATCCATACTAATAGTATAAAGCTGAAGGGTTTTTTTCTTTGTCTGAATGTATTAATCACAGAAACTACTGGACCAAGTTTAAATAATCTTTATGTGTTAGATTTTTGTGTGATAGTCCATTTACTGAGGAAGGCTATAAAAATATTACGCACCACGTGGAAAGCCGAAGCTGGGTCCTAGTATCACATGATCATCAATATATTCAGAACAAATAACTTATTAATTAATAGTATACTCTCTGATTACCCCGAACGGGACCTGGCGTTATGATATTATAATATGTATACTCATTTTATGCCGTTAACGTAATTATGAACCTTAAACCATGAAGTATTGAGCTAACTATGTTCTTGATAAATAGCAAAAGAGCTATAGAAACGTATACAATAGCTGTCCAACAATTTTTGATATTAATGGTAAATATAATGAAACAAATATATTTTAACTGTGTTTGTTGGAAAATTCTGTGTCTGAAAATTTAGAGAAAAATAAACCTTGTTAGAAAAACGCTGCGAAAGCCAGTTCCTTTAAGAATTATCAGATATGTAAACAGCGAAGTACTTTTAATTAATGCTATCTGGGTACACTTGGTTTTAGTTTAAACTCGAAAAACACCGGGGCGCTTAAGTTTGGAGAGACAAAAGGACATTACAGTGATGTTTATGGACAGAGGTCGCTTATCTATTCTTTTTTCTTTTCTTTTATCCTACAATTCCATTATTTGTAGGTTTTTTTTAAATATATTGGTAGGTTATGTACGTGGTTTATATATAACATTATGTTATCTCTAGCTCATTATATTTTAATTAATAATACTTGTACTATTTCACTTTTGTTTATTTATTTAAAGCCTACCGTTTTCTTCTATTTAAGACATAATCAGGGCTATAACTAACAGTTATGAAACAGTTATGAGTTCATAACTGTTAGTTATAGCCCTGATGATGCTGATTAAATAGGTGAAACGGGTAGGGTTTAAACAAATAAACAAAAGTGAAATAGTACAAGTGTTATTAATCAAAATATAATGAGTAGTGTATTTCACCAAGTGCCAACGATGGAAACTGTAAATTATAATCTCTAGCTGTTTTTTATTGAAATTTATTACGCAATTTTTTTTCTACCATAATTTGCAATTTACTCGTGTTGGTCTGAGCTCTGTATGTAGAAAAGGCCAACTTCTTGTCACGCAGCTCGTATAGGTGAACAAAGGTTTTACAAGTCACTGTCATTGTGATTATTAGGTGTAAGTGTTCTGCGATGATTCGCCCGGAATAATAAGACCGCTTTACTTATTCCTGCCGCAATAACACCAGTGCTTGCCATTGTCACATTTCGGTTTGGAGAGTAAAGTAAACTCTTTTCACTTACGTAAGTGACTTATCATTCCAGACTCGGGCTTTGCAATGCACCATTAACATTTGGTGTATATAGAATGTATCTTACCATTAGGAGATTGTCTGCTTGTTTGATTTCCCATAAAAAAGTCACTTTCTCCTCGCATTCACTTTCATTTCCTATCGTTAAAATGCTGTTAACGCTGACTCGGATAACCATCCGTCACGTCGGTATAACGTAGACCTCCGAAACGCGGTCTCTGCCTATTCCAGGAGCAATGGATGTGGAGATACATGCGTAAAATATACGACAATCTAAAAAAAACAAATTTTGATTTATTTGTGGATTCATGTGGACTCACATCCCGAAATGAATCCACAAATAAACCGGCGTAAGAAACCGTTAAATATAAATAATATTGTCAGTGTGGATAACCGCGATTGTTTAAAAGTGTGTATTATTATTATATATATTTAAAAAGTCAGCTGCTAGCCAGACTTGTATGAATAGCTTTTTTTGTTAGCATTAGCAGTTATTTAACATTTACCCGAGCGCCAACCGCGATTTATTTGCTAATTCTAGTTCTATTTTTCATTTCTACCTGCAATATTTTAGTCAGTCCGTGATCACGACGCGTAGCGGCACTTGCAACACTATTGAAATATTGAAATAGTGAATTTGTAAACAAACCGTGGTAAAAACCCGGTAAACATTGTACCTTACTACTATTATAAATGTGAAAGAATGGACGTTTGTTGGTTTCCCAAGCACGCCAAAACTACTAAGATGAATTTGTATGAGAATGACTGTAGTTTCAAATAATATAGGCTACTTTTTATCCCGGAGAAATTTATTGTTTACGTGGGATAGCATTGTTTGTTTTTTTCACGCAGACGAAGTCGCGGGCAACAGCAAGTTACTAAATATATTTTGCTAGACTACTAAGATGAACTATGTCATCGGTTCACGTTTTATATTGGCTTCATATCCGTGTGTTCGTCAGACAATTCGTAAATCGTCATTAACTAAAGGTGCATTTACTTCTGTTTAATTTATAAAATCGTAAAACGATCTTTTTATTGATATGATATTAATTCTGTTATTAAAAAAATGAGTATTTAGAACTTAATATCCTTTTAACGTAATGTATAAATTCGTATTTTTTTATTTTACATAAAGATAAACAGGCAGACGGATCTCCTGATGGTAAGCGAAAAACGTCTGTTTTCACCAAACGTGCGTTGCCTAACTTGGAACAAAGATGTGAAGTTTTCACATAAGATACCGTCTACCTTATGTTCCAAACTGGAACACAACAGTGAGAAACAATAACGTTAACAGTATTTATAATAATAAGTAGTCATTGTTATGTTGGTGGTTGCTCATTTAACCTTTGCGGTGAGAAAAGATTAAACGAGGCCTGACTGGGTGGTAGTTGAGCTATTTATTAAAGGAAGCCCAGACCAAAACGGGAGAAATGGCCACGGTTCTAAGAAATTTTAGTGTAAGATTGTTGTATCTATTTCCAAAAAAACAATATGTTCGTACTAAGCTGTTATGTTTAAGTTGGTTACTATTCGGCGCATAGACACATGAAGGTAGAATATAAATATATTTATTGTCGCCTATATTCATATTTTCCTAACTATCAAAATAACAAACCCACAAATATAATTTAGTATTGCTTTTGCGCAAAAATTTGGCCCAATAACATTTCTATTTTATATTAAAATAACATCTTTATTTTTCTTCTCAGAAGCTAAATGCTTTTAGTAGAAATTACTGTTGTATTTATAAATGAATATTTGACGCCCTAATTTCATTACGATAATAACGCCTCGCTGGCATAGCGTTACCGGTGACGGTTTAAGATGCATGAGGTATTGGTTTCAAATCCCAGGCTGGGCGAAAAAATGGCTTATTGAGTCTTTTCAGATTTACGTGTGTACTAACTTCACCTCTGCTTACTCCTTCGTAGATAATGGGCTTGAAGATTATTAATATTTTTATTTTTTATGAAAATTTACAGAACGTTTAGACTACAAACCTGCTAAAATAATTTTTACCGTTATTGCGATCCGTTTACCATTTGTAAGAGAAAAAAAACACATTTAAGAATAATCAACGACTGATAGTTTTCTTTTTAAATTGATTTAATATATTCGTGAGGTAAGACAGACAAATACATCACATGAAAAGATGGCGGCTATCTCTATATAAAAACTTTGTGTCCAGACTGTCATTTTATCCACCAATATTTTATAAAACGTACAAAAATAATGCTAAACATTTAGTGCCATTTTTACAATATCTGTTAGTAGAGCTTTAGTAAGCAAAGCTAAATTTCTTAGTTGTTCGCAATTTCAACGCGACGCTTTTAACTCGTTTTGTGTAAGCCACTGAGTATATTGTCTAATCCTGATATATGAGCCTCCATTGTAATATCGCATCTTTTGTAATTCCATAAAGCCATTGTCTCCATGTGGATTTACTTCATAACTATGTTTCCTTCTAACAATAATAGATATATGTGATACTAAAAGCGGCGAAAAGCAGTAAGATTAGCTTAAATATTGTGTCTAATTACTAGTGGATTTTTATGATCAGTTTTTGTAAAAACAAATGATTTCCTGTGCGATCTAGTAAGTCACTGTATGGGTTACCTAGCAGAGGTCATGGGTTCGTTGCTAGGTGAAGTTTTTCTCTTACCATCAAGAGATCTATCCGCTTGAGATGCTTTCCTATGAGATAAAAAAAATCTATAATTAATCAAAGTATGATGGCTACTTATGGAGGCATTGAATTATAGCATTAAGTTTATTCTACCTGCTTCGAAAATCATATCCTTAATTATATGTATTTATATTTTGTAACTAGCGCCACACAGGCGTAGAGGTACCAGTGTAGGTATTAGATGCACGAGGATTTGAGACCCAGGTCGGGAGATTTTTTATTTTTTTATTTTAAAAGAAAGCAAACAAGCAATTAGAGAGTAAGAGATAATCATCGCCTATATACACTAAAGGTGCTTATAGTGATTAGCCAATGAGGCAATGAGTCTGGGATGATAAGACTCTAGCGTAAGTGTACTGGTTCCTATTCTCTCCTAACCGGAATAGAACACTGACAACCAGCGGCGGCAGGCAGTGGTACCGATCCGGGCGAGTCATCACAGAACTCTACAACCTAGTAGTCACGATATTAGTGACTTGAAAAACTTTCGCTCGCCTTTTACGAGCTGCCTGGCAGGAAGGCAGTTGGCTTATTCCACACATGAAGCCCGGTAACATAGTAAAATGAGTTGTTTCAGATTTTCTGAAAAACTTCACTACCCCGGTCTGGAATATGTGCCCGATATGGTGACAGGTTTGTCACCTGTCACGTAATGGGACTTCATATCATCGGCTAGTCATAGGTATCCTAGTACACACTAACGTCGCTAACGTGTACTAGTTTCACCCCTTTGTACCCCTCCCAGGATAATGGACGTGATGATATTTATTTGTCTATTTTTATTTTTTCTGTTGTTTAACAAGATGAAGATGTATTCCTGTAAGTAATAAAGGATGTTTTGTTTTAAGAAACTATTAAAATTTATATTGTGCTTAACTACGAATAGCACACGTGAACATCGTGTGATCCTGATACTCAGAATATAACCCGAACGTTCTAGAATAAATATTAAAAGAAATTAAAGTTTTCAATGTGCAAACAAATTTAAGACTTAAGTTATGGTGAAAAGGTACATTACTATCTATTATAGAAAAAGGGATTATAAATGTCGAGGTGTAAAATGGAATGACGAGTGCAAATTTATGAGGCGTTTACATTCAGTGAACATTTCACAACAATTTCGGTAGGGGTAAATTTAATTAAGACTGCAAAGGACTTTTCCTAATGGCTTTTCTTTGCGTTGAAATATGATATCTACTCCATATAAAAAAATAAGCCTTAAAAAAGTGGTATGTAATATTTTAAATCGATACTACGCATTCAAAAAATTTATTTGTCTTATTATTATTATTTCTTTAATTATATCATTACGCCAGGTCCATTGCGGGGTAAGCCGAGAGAATTGAGCAATAACATTGTGATGTTCAGACACCATCTTTTTACTTCCTCAACATTCATATAATATGGAATCTTGTTATACATAAAAGTATGTATGAATCTTCACACCGATTGTTCCACAAAGGGGTTGGTAGAGAACCAAGTTTCAGCGTTCAGGCGGTAATCTATCATAACACAACTCGGGTCAATGTGTTTGTCCGTTCATAAATGAAAGAAGGATATATATGTCGCCACACCGGGCACATATTCCAATCCCGGGTAGTGAATTTTTCAGCAAAACTCATACCATTTTTTTCGTCCAACCTGGGATTCGAACTCAGGACCTTTTTTTAGACTGACACAGTTTTTCTAAAATCAATACTATTTTTTTTTCTTAAAGAGTAATAAATACAACACAACAGGTTATAATAACTATTTTAATTACGTAACAATTTCCTTTACTTTCCGACGTAACTAAAAAATGGTTTGGTTTAATACCCATAGTTAAATTTTCAACATTGAAGAATGTATTGACTGTAAAATTTTTGCTTATATAATTTTAATATGTTGTGATTTTGTCGGCATTTTTACCTCACACAACTACAATATGGCATAACTTATTAGCAATATTTCTTTTTTTAACATAGGAGGACAGATGGATGTCATATTTATAAGAGGCAACCATCGCATATGTCCACCAAATAATGACGTGCTTGTCGCTGTGGACACTGTGCCTAAATGGTAAATTACTTCTTCGCGTGGAGAATGGACCAACATAAAAATAAACCGAAATAATGATATTGATTACGACATACAATACCTAATATCTCAGAGCTCAGCAAGGTATTTGCAATATCTCTGGAGGTAGCTTCGGTTGCTCATGGGTAGAAATCGCTTACCATCATGTGAGCCACAGAGTAAGTAGTTCTTAAGTTCATAGTAAGTATTTTGACACACCTATATGTAGATAAATCTATGGAACAATTGTCAGCGGAGGTAATTCCGAACCGATACGACTTAGGAACCTTCGAGAAAAGAGACTACTTGCGGCTACTCATGGGCAGTGGCTAACGCTTACCATCAGATGAGCCTCTTATTCGTTACCCCCTTCTACTATAAAAAAACCTGACTACAATTACATGACATAATAAAAACGCATCTTATTATAGTACACAAAAATGGTTTCACCTTCCTTTAGAACTATCGACTGAAGTCAAAATGCAATGTTTGTAAAGAGCAAAATGATTTACAGCAATTTTTGAGGAACTTAGAATTAGATTACTTAATATATGTTTTTATATCCACGGGAACTGGTTAAAAGAGTATTAGACGCAATCAGATTTTATTTCTTTCCTAGATAGGCTTGCGCTGACCTAAATTACGGGCCCTCAAGCGGACTAGAGTGCTCTTGACGCGTGCAACGTATGCAACAAGGGCCGCAGTTACTTTTAGGGTTGCGATATACTTTATTTTTTCTAAAAAAAATATTTATGTAGAATATGGAGGCAAATAAGGGCACAGATCTTTTTGAAGGTACAAACAAACGCGTTCCATTGTACATAAAGATATTAACGGTACAAAATACGTAGTTATTGCATTTACGGGTGAAAACTCGACGTTTAAAGTCGCCGTGATCACGAAATAACTGACCATGGCCACTGCAAAGTTAGTCCAAACGTCGAGCTTTACATAAGTACGGGTAATAATTACGCATTTTGTATTTCATTTCAATCGGGTTTAATTATGACTTTAGTGCATCCAC
>DVZW01000089.1:0-13337 GCA_018237805.1 Mesosemia grandis
TTTGTTAACATTTTATTTAATCGAATTTATTAAACTTAATTGTTGTACTTAGTTAAACTTATATGTTTGTGCTGAGTTATACGGAATCAAAATCCATTTCAATTCTCATAATATAATTTATATTTGGATGCTCATTTTTAATACCTTTGCCGACAACCGATGCATAAAATACGATAGGAATACTGTACGTAACGCAGTAGGCAGTAGCCTGTACTGCATTAATGCCTTGTTTACCACTTCTAATAATAAAGAATAATACTATCACGTAGTCTGAACGCGTGTGCACTGAGTTACATTTAGTTGTAGCTTTACTGACACCACTACCTACCTATTTAGAGAACACAAGCGCGGTGTTTTTTTATGGGCAATTGAGTCTCTCACTGGCCTCTTTCGTTGTCATCGTTTGTAACTTCTGTACACTAAAATGAACAGCGTCAACCTTGTGATGACACTATGAACTCAGGATGCTAAGGAAAAAACTGTTATCTTGAGATCAGCAACGCTATTTAACAATATAACGCTATTTAGCAAAATAGGGACCTACAGCACTGGAACCCATATGACTGTTTCCAGTGATAGGAATGACAAAATCTCTTGAAAGTTACCCTTCATCTCCATTCCCAAAGTATATGATGTGCGGATCCTTCACATTTATTATATCCATTGTGGAAATTTTAAAATGAATGAAATTTAATTTTTTTTTATCTTATATTATATTGACGCACGTGGATGTATTTTTAAGTCGACCGGTAATGTATCTGCTAAGACTAGAAGAGCCTAGGTGGCGACTGTATGATATGTTTTACACAAGAAATTTGTGCGATAATACATGAAGATATGAATATCTAAATTTATTTAGATATGGAAAGTTAGCTATCGAGCACTAATTCAAAATAAATTTTATCGGGCGCCCGACCTCATCCGTTCGATAGAATTTGTGAGAGCCGTATTTAATAAATAATAAAATCAATGAACTTTAACCAGCGTATAAAGCACTAATGGGATGTGTGCCGAACATTATACTAAATACATATTACCGTAGCGTAAGCCCGGCTTATAATATCCTAATTGCAAACAATCAGGTCATTACCCAGCGCACAACATTAACGCCGCCGTGTTTCATGTAAATCGCGGAGATTATCGTATGTCAATCAAATATACATAAACATGATCTAATATTTCACTAAGTTTTTAAATTTAAATTTAATAATAAGTATATAATGTCACCATCCCTTAATTCTCCGTGGGTCACGTAATTTTTTAAGGATTACCATCTAAAAGATGTCTTTCTGTATGTTTATACACCTTGCTGCGTCTACATTCTCAACCACAGTATTCTATGGAAGTAGTAAGCACGACAATAGTAAGCACCGGCATTATTTCGGCAGGAATAAGTGAGGCGGTGGCACCAACCCGGGCGAGTCATCCAGATCTCTACCATCTAGTAGTCAGGATGATAGTGTGTTGTAAAGCCTTCGCTCGCCTTTTACGAGCCGTCTGGCAGGAAGACTGTTGGCCTAATCTACACACGAAGCCCGAATCAACACGGGGAAAAGTACGCGGACGCTAGCAACAGCGACGAGGCTCCACGTCGTTGTTTCTACGGGGTGAATGCGTGGACCGCGGCAACGTGGTCTCTGAGGGATAAGCCCCTTTATGGGACAATGGGTGTGTACGTACGTGTATTGTAAATCAATTTCAATTTCAAAATTCCTTTAAAAATAACGAGGAGACATAAAAAAGGTTAAAAAGGACATCCTTTTTAAATCAACTTTCTGGGTAGCGTACGTTTTATCGCAATGTCATATAAATTTAATTAGAATCCGACCATGAATTTTAATAGTATTGACGGAACGTGATACAAATCTTGTTTCGCTAATTTCTACATGTCCTATGTTCTGTAAGTTATATGGTAAAGATTTCTGTATGTCCTTGTATATAAATGCCCATAGACGTGTTTAATATTTTTATAAGAGTTTGTATAGTCCAATTTTTATTACAACAGTTTTAAGACTTTCGAAAAAAAATGTTATAGGTTAAAGGATAAGTTTGGATCCGATTTGGTGTTATCTTTGCCACATATTATAATTACAATATCACGATCTATACATATCACTGTTATCCTTCTTATATGGAGAAAACGGAAACGATGCCCATTGTGGAACAAGAGACCCTTTGCGAATATAACCCGCTGAGGGAAAGATTGCTCGACTGATTAAATTGACAACTCTGTTTAGTATATTATGGAATACAGTTAAACGGTACATATAAAACACCTTATTACCTTAAAGTTGTCATTTCCATTAAATTAGTGTTTAGATAAATTCGTGCCTATTACAACTTCTTAATAATCCTAGTATGAGCTGATAATAACAGTAAAAACAGAGTTAACTGCAAATAATATTTGCCCGGAGACCTCTAACCTGCCCTAACCAAACAGGTACTTCCCAATAGAGCTATGTATTTTGGTGAGGATCCCATTTTGTTGGTTAGTAAGAAAATAAACCAGAAATGTATACAAAAGTTAAAAAACTTGAATGAAATTCTAATATATTTATAAGGAAAAACATATTATATGATATTTTTAACCGACAGTTGGTAATAGAAAAAACGTCACCTGTTGTATTAACAATTTTTGAGCGTAGGTCGGGACAACGTCCTGCGCAATTTGTAGGACAATGTGGGTGTTAAATTATAAAAATATTAAAAAGTTTATATACAAAAGTTATTATTATCATTATTATAAAAAAAGGAGAACTCTTAGATAAAACCGTACATTTTGTAGTACAAATACTTTTTCGAATAATGTATATAATTATATTTGCTTCCTATGTTGATCCGTGTGTAGAATAGTCTGATTCATGCCAATCAGCTCGGAAGAGGCGAGCGCAGATTTTTCAGGTCAGCATCGTGACTTCTAGGTGGTAGCATGACTTGCCCGGATTGATTCAACCGCTTTACTTATTCCTGCCACAATAATGGCAGTGCTTGCCGTTATCAAATTTCCGTTTAGAGAGTAAAGTAGTGGGTTCACATACGCAAGAATCTTATCAGCCCAGACTCGGGGCTAACAACGCACAATTAACACCTTTAGGATATAGGTGACGTGTTTCTCTATACCGGATACAGGGATATCTCTTACCACCAAGAGACGCGTGCGTGCGTCTGCTTGTTTTATTTCCTATGAGATAAAAAAACATTTAAGTAATAAAAACCCAGTTATTAATTACATTTTTATGAATAGTCAAATCAACATATTTTATCCTTGCTACTCCTGTTAGCTACCACAATCAAGAATCTTCATACAGGAAATTGTTGTGCGTCTTATCAAAATGACGCTACTCGCGTCTCTCTCTCTACGAAAAACATAACGGCCTATAACATATTCCAAATTTGTGCTTGATATGATTTGCCATCGTGGCACTTAAATATCAATGGCTAATCTTAGGTGTGCTGGTATCATATGGGTATGGTAAATTTACCTCTGCCTACCCCTACCAATATAACGGGCGTAATTATATTAGTATTTGTATAGAGTTTGCAAATCCCTAAACTGTCTACAAGCTTCACCTACATTCAAACGTAAATACGAACGTAACGCGTATCAGGAAAATGCATACCCACCCTCAGCAAAGAGAGGTTAATTCGACTGCTAATGTAAACATAATTTTGGGATTTCCCAAAATATTTACTGACTTTAAATTGCAATTTGTTTTTCCGTTCAGCATCAAAGGTTAGAACTTCAGCGATCATTACAGCTGCATTCATTTTAAACGAACCTTACTTGGATTAATAAATATTGAATGGTAAAGAAGCGAAACAGATGTGAAATGTTTGGCGTTCGGTTCTTTCTACTTACTCCGCAGGGAAACTGCTACTATGATAAAATAAAAATCATCATACTTCTACCCTTATCCAATTATTTGGAGTCGGCGCAGCACGTTTTCTTCTTCCATTCCTCTCTTATTTCCGCTCATCCCTATTTCTCTTGTCCAGTAAGATTTGGCTAAATATTTCACGGTCGGCCGAAAGTATATTTTATAAAACAAATCGCTGACCCCGCTAACGTTTTTTTACCATATAAAGTTTAGGGGTGGACCAACCTTATTACTTAGGGGTATAAAAAATAGTAACCAATTCTCAGACCTACTGAATATGCATATAAAATTTAATAAAAATCGGTCTCGCCGTTTCGGAAGAGTATGGTAACTAACATTGTGACACGATAATTTTATATATAAGACATCCTTCATTTCCCTCTATCTAAATAAAGTAAAAATTAATATCATCACGTCACATCAAAGAGGTGAACTCACCAGAACTAGCCGGTGATATTCAGTCACTTGATGATGATGTGTGTGACTATACCAATATAACTAATCCCAGATTTTTATGGCTAAGGATAAGCCACCGAAACAAAAGCTTCTTCATTTGAAATAATGTATTAATAAATATAATGTATTTTATCCGGGTCTTTTACTCTTCTGGCGGTGTCCCAAAATCTTGGAAGCCTGTGTTAGTTCAAGCCACCCCGAAACAAACGCCATCGTGCTCGGATCCAACCAAGTACAGACCTATGGCAATCACCTACTTGCTCTCCAAGACAATGAAATCCATTATCCACTACCAGCTCTTACGGTATCTGGAGGAGCAACAGCTGATTGGTGACTGCGGTATCCGTTAGTTTCCGTTTCCGATCCGCTTAATCTTTAGCGTTGCGCAGAGACATTAATTCCCTGTGCATTTTTTCTCAAATATATAATAGAGAGTGCTCTGAGGAATGGGTCGGTTTGAGCCCCGTCGCTGTATCCTATTTTTGATCAGCGGTGGTACTTCAGAACCGATATGACTTAGGGACCTTCAAGAAAAGGCCTATTCATTTTCAAATGCTGGCAACGTTACTGAAACGCCTCTGGTATGACGGCTATACATGAACGGTGGTGACCAATTCCATCAGGTGATTTACTGTTTGTGTTGCCCTCTTCGACTACAAAAAATGTGCTGCTGGGTTCGAGCTACTGATATTAAATAATGAAGATAAAAATAAAATAATGTTATGAACTTGAGAGTGTTATTTAATCGTGTCTTCGTGTATACTATTGCTCTGTTATATAAACTATACCATGAAGCCAGTGGAACCCAGTTCTCAATCGAATTAACAAAAGTATAATATCGATAATGTCAAAACATTGTCGAATGTTCACAATTTTGTACCGTACATTGAAATTCATTGTCTCGTTATTCTTCATGCAGTGTTCCCATTCCGGGTATTAAACTCGCTGTATTTGAACTGTATCAGTCTACGCCTTTGATACTTTAATATGATAGGCCGGTCTACTTTGCGTAAAATTGATCACATTTCTCCCGAGCTGAAATGTATTCATTCCCGTATATTTGCCACGTATTCTTGAATTATTGCGCCATCTTTTGCATCGCTATTAATATATTTTTGTCACCTTGTTGTTTTAGATATAAATCACATTGCTAGGCTTAGTGCACTGTCCGAAGAATTTAAATAAGCGCGCTTGACATTAGCAACTTAGTTGCTAATATTTACTTAAAAAGCCTTTTATTATTAATTTTATAATGATTTAAAATATTCGAACACATAAAAAAGGCGGGCTTTATTTGTTCTTGTGTTAGTAAGAGGCTTTGAACTGGTTGGTAAAAAAAAACCAAATTATTATTTCATAATTACTTAATTAATGCCTATAACAATATGTAAATACACACGGTATTACATTACAATTACAGACTTTTTAAACAATTATCAAATATTTTAATATCATCACGGCCATTTCCTCCGACGCCGTAAGCAGAGGTGACAGTAGTACACACTTACGTGTCATTAGTACACCCTCCATGACGTGATATCATTTCAAGGATACACAAATTAAGTATGAATTTTTATTTACTCAAATATATTGAAGTAGCTTGGCATAGTTTGTTCGCACGGTAACATCATTTTACTAATTTGTATCAAATCAATTTAAAATTAGGAAAATCTTCTTTCTCAGGTTTCAAGTAAATATTTCAAAAATAATTACTGTGATATCAATCTTAAGAAAAAATACACTCTCACACATCTATGAAGCAATATTTATATCTTAATTTTATTAAGATTGAGTAAATTTTCTTGGAAACTATAATAAGAAGACTTCCTTCCTATTAGCTTGAAGAGTACTTAACGTTATTGCTCGGAAAACGAAAACTTTTAATATAGATATTTCGACCTAGTTACATGGATCGGAGTCTCAGTGTGACGTCACGATCATTTCAACCCAGTTACACGGATTTAAATTTTTGGAATTAGTAATAAAAAGTACATCGGGCGTACCACAGTCTAGTAAGGATTACGCAGCGAACAATGAAAAATCTTAGATTTTTAACGATAACTCTAACAAATATTTGTATTCGCAACAAAGAATTTTTTTCATAGGTAAGCAAACTAGCAGACGGATTTCCTGATGGTAAGAGATATCTGCCGCCTATATACATCTCATGTTAATGGTGGGTTGACCACCCCGAGTCTGGGATGATAAGATTCTTACGTATTTAGTAGTAGGGAGATCACACCTCCGCTGTCCCCTTTTCATCCCCTTGTGACCAAGGTCTTCATCGGTAACGAACCAGACCATGGCCTTTGCGGTCAACCTAGAAATTTTACAATGAAAACCTTGTTGCCCAGTTAGATAAAATATGAATTCAGGAGCCCCGGTGTAGTGTATCATTACCTTGCTTGTCTTAGTTCAGGTGAAGGTCGCCATCGGTATTGCCATAACGTCAGAATGTTATGGCGACAGAAGTCGGGTATTATATCTATCCGTATAGATACTAATATCTATCCAGGCAAGTCTTCGCATTATCACTTAGCTGTCACTATGATGATGACTAGTTTAAATAGTTTGGTCAATTCACATAAAAAATAGCACTCGGACAAATACGGGGAAAATATGTGATAAATTTATATGTGTTTTTGTCAATGATAAGATTAATCGACAAGAAAAGTTTCAGAAGCTAAGAGATATTATTAATGAGGCTGTGTGAAATAAAGTGTAATAGTAATGGTCCAGAACGTCTGACAGATCGAAGCTGGGTTAAGTCACTAGTGTAAAATGTGTTAAAGTTACTAGTAAGCAATTTCACAAACATAAATTAACATAATAAATGGCGCAGTTCGTCGAAGTGTTATCGTTTGGAATAAAATTCCCACAGTGTCTCATCTGAATGTAAATGAATTAATTAAGTGATTTAATGAAGAATCAATTATTCAGAACAGTCTTTTATGTTTCAACGCCGTCATTGAACAAAATCGATTACGTTCGAGTCTTTGAAAATTGATTTCGTATGGCAGACATAATTTGTGATCGGTTGAATTGTGATACTTTGGATCCATCTTAAGTAAGAACCAACTACAAATTATCTTAGAGAGAAGTAAGTAAGTTTATAGATCAATAAGAATATAAAATAAAGCTTCATATATCGTCTGTGTGGTTTCATGGTTAGCCACTTGGTTGTAATCCAGGGGTGCCGGGTTCCAGTCAAAGGGCACCTATTTCAGTTTTTATGTTCTTTGTTTGAAATTATCTCTAGATGTTTGGTGTTCAGTTTGGCAATAGATGTGACTGGTAACACCCGTCAAAGTACGTTAATGCTGCGTTGACTAGATGAAAGGGAAGTCTATACTGACGAGAATGTATGAAGAAAGTGATGAATGTTGAAGAAGTAAAGATGTTGATTGAATGAAGCGTTACTTTGCGGACATCCATTGTTCAAAGACGAGACCAAATTACTCCGCAACAATTCTGCACCACATGCAAAACACGCAAAAACACACAGTATTCAGTTTTGTAATGCTAACCTATTAGGTTACCATTGCCTAAATATATCAGACTTGAAGAGAAAATAAGATATCACGAGAAGAGTAGGTAGACATTCTTCAACGGTCACAAGACAATTTCATCGTTAAATAGACCATAGACCTAACCAACGCTATTTGTCCACACCACCCTTATCTCCTATTCTTATATCTTCTTCATCGGCGAAGGTACACAAACCACTATTTTATATGACTTACGTAGAAGGCTTATTGCCAAATCAGAGACCAACCGATATACTCAAAATAAATGTCTTACTCAACTCGAGAAACAACCTGGGGCGTCTGCGTTGTAGCCCATGCGGTATATCATCAAACCACAGCCGCAGTTTTATTTTTTTTGCTTCCATATCCCCCTTCTCCTTCTCAGCTGCATGCGTCAGTATCAACATTTAAGTAAGAACGAGAATGAATTCTTAAACTCTAAACACGATTCTAAATGTATATTATTCAATCGAATAATTTAAGGCCATACACTTCCAAGTTTACTTCCAACTCGACACTTACTTATCTAATACGGGCACTCGAGAAGGCGCCCTGATCATGTGTACGGAACACTCAGCCAACATAAAATAACAGTACGGTGCTGAGGCGGCGATTCCACTGCTCAATATCCGGGAGTAAAAAATGTTCATCACTAAATTGGTTATCAGAACAATATCATACTTGGCTTGTTAGGCAGCAGTAACTTACTGTTTAATTAACCTGAAAATCTTACTAACATTATAAATTCAGAAGTGTGTGAGTGGGGTGGAAGTTTGTTACTCATTCATGTAAAAACTACTGGATGGATCTGGATGAAACGTAACAGTAATATATCTGATATTTCAGAAAAACACTCTACTATTTATCCCGAAAAAAAGTCCGGTTCTCGTGGAATAGCTGTGTTTGTTTTTCAAGCGGACTATATACTTAGATTATTTGATGGCGCATCTAATGTCGCGTGGGGTACATGGAGAGTGAGGTCTAGATATTAGATGTAGAAGTAGCGGGAATTTTTGGTGCGATATGATAACCTAAAAGTAATAAATAAACCCTAAATAACTTATTATTATTTATTTTAAGTAAACAACTATTTACTGTAGGGGTAATATTGTAACATCCTGAAATAAATATAACAATTGTTGCTAGTTCAATATGTGTGATCTGGAATTGGCCAAAGTACCAAACAGGTTTAAATTTTACCCCTTTTCATCTGAAAGATCTTTATTTACATTAAACCTAGCTTGACGAGAAGCGACAGATATTTGTTTTTCTACACAGAAAATACGAGAATAATATACATCCCCTGGTCCCAAGACAGCTTGGATTTTTGCCTTGGCATCCTGAATTCATGGCTCAGTGTCATCGTGAGATTGCCGCTGTTGAATCTGATGCACAAGAGTTACAACGGTGGGAACAAGGGGCAAGTCATTTGTCCAAATAAAAATAAAACCCTCTCGTTAGTATGTTTTAGCCAACAGTTACAAAAGTCGAACCGAGAAAAAAGATTAATCTATTATATTCCATTCTAATTATTTTGCTGATAGTCCTTTTGAACTTTTGAGCTTTGCCAAACGTTTTGTCGACCAAAGTCTTGAGCCAGGGATGTTATTATTTAGAGGTCTATTGCCCACCCCGTGGACGGTGTCTTCACGTGAGACGAACCGTCACGGCTCGGAGGTAAGTCGAGATTTATATTTATATGTGTGTATCGGACGGAAAATATTAGTGACATTCCAAACGAACACTAAGTACACGTACATTTTTAACGAGAATTCGAGGTCTTAAAACCCAAATATTAGATATATTTTTCGTCTTATTCATCTCGTGTTATCATCATCTAAATCTGTATCGTTTTGTGAAATATCTATTATATGTAAAAGAACGATTACTATGAATTAAATGGAATATACATAGGTATTAGTAGAATAGCGACGCAATGTGTGCGGAACACTCAGGCCGGCGAGATAAAATAGCAGTACAGTGCCCAGGTGGGCCCGGGGCGCGCTCAAATTGATTGTTGTTAGTTAAAATACGACGTAAGTAAACTGAGATAACTCTTTGTTAAGACCAAATGCATTACCTGCAATTTAATGAGAGAAATGCTAGCGTTACTGACTTATTCTTGTAGCTATTATCAAGAACATGTTAGTCAGATAAAATTCTTGCTATTGTTTGTATTAATTAGGATGTAGAAAAATGTCATGCTTCCCTGGTTTGACCATGTAGAAATAAATCAGAGATACACTTGGCGAAATAGAAATATAGTGAGAAAGTGGATAAGAATCGTCATTGAAACCACGACTATCCTGAATATGTATCTAAGCCATACCTAACGATACATCAACAACTGTTGAGGGCATGAGATAATAGACCTTCTTCGGATAAACAATTTTTGTATAGCTTGGCTTTGCGTATGAAGCTTTAGAATTATATCGTTATTTACACGGCTGGGTTGGTATCGCAGCGAAAAACAACGAGAGATTCGCAGTGTCCATTAGGAAGACGCTGAAAGAGCTTCCAGCGCCGCCGTGGAAATAAGAGTGGAACCGTTTCAACAACGTGAATAAACCTTGTGGTCAGACCCCACCAAGCGGCTGCCATGTTTTAACATTGACAGAAAGTCTTGGTTGCGACTAAACAGATTACGGCTCAAAAAGGGAAAAACAAACCACCACCTACAGAAATGGATTGATTAAGAGAGTCACCAGAGTGCGACTTCGGCGCACCAGAACAAACTCTTTCCCACCTAGTAAATGACTGTCCATTACGACGTTTTCCGGCTGGCATCACGGTGCTGCACAAGTTTTCACCCGCTGCAGTGGCTTAAACCTTTAGACATACAAATGTGATCTACGCAGTTTGATAGCCATACGCAATAAAACTGCTGGGTTTTGTGCCACCAAACTCTGATATCATATGATGTTCATTCTCAGCACCAACCAGTGGCTTTTAAAAAGCGAAATGTACAAATGCATGAAACATTGCATTATTTGTACAAATATACACGGGCCCTCTCATTTCTATAAAAATAATGAGTGTAGTAAGCGCGTACATTATACAAACAAACAATAATTCCGCCCATCTGAGGGTAAGCAGTGGCGCCTGTCTTCTGTCACTCCTATGGCCTAACACGCACGTTGCTGTCTCCTTGAAAATCTATTTACGCTCCCGTAACCTATTTTTTCACGTGTCTAAGCTGTTTTGAGACTTCATTCTCGGTATTGTCCCCGGAGAGTTGGTGGAAACTCAGTTAATTTTCACATTTTCATATTAAGCCCCTTTGTCAAAAGTTCAAGGAAAAGTTTAGTGATATCTGAACAGCGCATATCTCCAAACTTTGAACGAACAAATACCGAATATTAATAAAGTTACCTGCGAATTAAATTAGAGACGTGGCGAACACTCTTCACCTTCTCGCAGCTAGATACAAATAGGCGCCTCGTGTCACTCCAACAGATGCATGTTTGCACTTACGAGGAGAAACAGGTTAAAGCAATCAGCTCCTTTTTTTACATTATAGAAAAGCAAACTAGCAGATGGATCTCCTAATGGTAAGAGATAACCGTCGCCTATATACACCGAAGGTGTTTATGGTGCGTTGCCAACCTTGAGTCTGGGATGATAAGACTCTTCAGTTCAAAGAAATTTATTCTCATACAAAACAGAGTTTTTTTATAATGCGATTTACAAATATTATCCAAAAGTAGATATTTTGCCTCTGGGCACAAAGTTTCAGATAAGGACATATTACATTTAACTTAGGTTAGTACATATACATTTTTTTAGTTCTCTTTTAATTGCATTAATATTATCACATATTTTTATATAATTGAGCAGTTTATTATTAATTGCTACTGCGTCAAATAATATTGTTTTATTTTCGTAATTCGTTCGCACATTGGGTAATACAAGTTTATATTTATTTCTGAAGTTGTGTGAGTAAACTCTACGTATATTCAGATCTGATCGAATGGATTTAGCAGATATATTTTTTACGAGGACGCATGTATAGTAAGCATATAGTTGGCGTAGGTTAAAAAATTTAGTTTTTCTATATAATTGTGTTGTAATAATACTACTTTGACATATACTAGGGACCATTAGGAGCGTTTATATCATATACATTTGCAATACAATCGGCGTAGTGATGCTTCTTTAAAAACTCGAACCCTGAAAATGGGAAGGCTTGTTAAGACAGTAACAAGAAAAAACTCAGGGCTTTTAAATTTGTTACATATCTTTACAAAAGTTTCCAAGTTAAAAGTACGTCCAGACAACCCTAAAGACTTAACCAATTTTTAATGGAAACCTGTTTCGTAAACTAGACGCTTAGTTTATTTTCGTTAAAATTTTGTTTTATCAAAAGCGACCCAATTTACAAATTTCTCCTACCCACGTTTTTGTTAACTTCACGTTTTTATCTTTAAATTGTATATATTCAATAGGGCCATTATGTTCCGGTTTGTAGCAGTTTTATTTACAAAAGAGACAATATACCAGTCTAATGATCGACAACGCACTATTAACCATTGGTATATATTGGCAACGGTTATCTCTCTTATTAAAGAGGAAGTATTTGATTATTTGTTTGCATTGAATAGGAAAGTAAAGGACTGAATTTAAAAACCTTTTACCATCAGAGTAATACATTATCCCTCCAAACGTCGAGGATCCGTATGAACCGTACACGTGTGAATGCCAGGGCGTAGTATTTCATATTTGCAAAGAGCTGCTTTTATATGAACTAAAAAGGGAATTCAAACTCCCAAAATAAAGGGATCAACGGGATAAATTTTACTATACACCCAGACGAAGTCGGGACGAGACATTAGTTTTTAATATTTGCTTTGTAATTTCGGCATAGTTACATAAATTACGTTACATATGTATACCGTACAGTAAACATCTTTATTAGCTCCCCGAGGTGTACTCTATTGTGTAAACAGTGCATCAACCTTAAATTTATCCCTCAATAGATTGTAAGGCTCCTTCCTTTCCTTTGTCGTGTCATTGCACTCAATTGATAGCATGCCAAAGGATTTGCATCGTTATTTAGATTGCCGTGTTGGCATAGGTCTGTTAAAACCTATATTGTATGAATGACAATATTATGTATCATACGTGTGATTCCGAAGAGATGCCAAATAATAAATTTATATTGTGTTCATACTTCATAGTTGTGGACGACGCGCCTGGATGGGAACTACCGCCATATTTCTGTTACCATAACGTCGATACTACTTAATCTTTAGTTCCGGTTTATGAATAAGATAACCGGTTAACTTACGCAACATACTCATCATCCTAGTGTCTAAATAACTAGCTGGTGCTCGCGAATTCGTCCGCGTGAAAAACACCAACAAAGCTATTCCACGGGAACCGTCCATTTTTCCGGGATTTAAAGTAAAGTAACTTATTCTGATTATAACCTATATTAATGTAAAGTTTCATCCAGATCCGTCCAGTAGTTTTGTCC
>DVZW01000090.1:0-13328 GCA_018237805.1 Mesosemia grandis
CTCATGATGAACGGGAAATGTACGTTTCGACTCTCATACTTTGACCGATAAATGTGCTTCGACAATCGCATTCAATCTTATAGCCCTGGCACCTGACTTTTATTTATGTAGGCGACGCTATTTAATACGACTTTTGTCTTATTTTTTAAACATAGCGATCGAATATATAAATTTTAATAATTTAACATGAACCATAACCGGTATGGCACTGTCCTCATTGTGACTAATGCAACTTATTTTAAGAAATATAACTTTGAGAAGGGAAACTATGACTACATTATTTATTATATTATGCTGGAGCCACACTAATGGTATTCTATATACTGTTTAATACCATATTGGTATTGTAGGTCAGTCATAGTGTAGTCATCGATTGAATTTCCTCCAATGCCATATTAAATGGCATATCCCATTAATGTGGCTGACAATATAATAGTTAAGTGAGAATACATAATATGCTTATAATATATGTAAACGTACGATCGTTTGTATCAGTAAATATCCAATACATTCTGCGTAATTATAGATAATAAGTTAGACGGATATGCGTAAATAATATGGTAAATGCGTAATATAGAAATGCGTAACGGCAGACCTATGATATTTCATTATCAAGATTTAACGAGCAGTCTAGTTTGTAAATAATGGGAGTTGTGTAATTTTATAACGTGTTTTAAACATAAATTTTATTGATTTCTTAATATCAACTAGCTTATCTCTAACATCGCCAAGTTTATCATAGTTATGTGTTTATGTCTTGTTTGTTAATAAGCTTATACATATATACATACCTATACACATACATATATGTACATCTATCATCAAACCTGTGATTGCCTAAGGGGTAGCGGGACGTGTCCATATTACATGTTGAAACAACCACGTATTGAATAGAGATTATTGGATTCCCCTTGTTAATTAATTACTAGCTAATCACGGCAGTGAATCGTCATACCTATTTACTAATTAATTAATAATAAGAATCGTCGACTACTAACCGGTATCGAATTAGCGTTATAGTGACTAATGCAACTCATTTAATCTATCCTAGCTTGGTACCCGCGACTTCGTATTCGTTATTTACTGTATTACCAAAATAATAATGAAGATAACAGATGTTGATCGGTCAGTGTTTATAATAACGTATATTTTTACGTCCATTATCCAAATTTACACTTATAGTTTGAGGTAAAAAAATAGGTTTTGTCCCTTATCTGCGGGCCGTAATCCCTGCGTTACGGCCCGCGTTCGTTAAGTTAAAGGACAAAGCAACTTTTCCTTCCGCTATTTTACACTCTAGGATCGCAGATGTGACGGATGGTAAGCCCTGATCGTAGTCGCTGTCGCTTGCTTTCCTACGAGAAGACCAGGAACAAAAGAAAGAAAGGTGCAAGAGGAGATTACAAGCTAGGTAAAAATGTGTTTGGGCTCGGAGGCAGGTGGAAGGATCCCACTTTCTCGGAAATCCAATATTAATATTGATTTATTCAAGGTTTATCGTAACAATGTTACTACTCAGGGCAAAAGCCGGTGCGTCTGAAAGTCTTTGTTAATAGTAATACATATTCAGTGTCTAAGATACAAATAAACATGTCAGATGTAGGAGTCTTTCAAGGTATACTGAGTAGACCGCTAACGGAATGAGCAATCAAAAATCAGCAAAATTACAAATTTGTCAAAAGTAGCTTAGAACGTCGATGTCACGTACTCTCTCTTTAAGATAGTTTAGTGATGGGTTCGATGGGACTGACGTGATCGCAATTGCGCCATAAGTCCCTAAAAAAAAGTAATTCATACGTTGTTTGGTAAAAATGATGTTCCGTTTTTGATAAGGTATAATTTACTTTTTTCTTACCATAGGATTTCTTTTATCGCCTCCACATACTGAATCTCTTAATAGTTTTATTTCTGCCGCTGTTCGTTTTGGATTCGTCACCATAGTAAACAGTGGTGCACAATTAGGTAACTGTTTGCATTGGCCTATATTCCCGCTCGGTGTTACACATGGCAGTTCTGGAACAGAATTGTATGTTAAATTTATGTAAATCATCTTTTATACAAGTGGTAGGGAAAGATAAATGATATCAAAGTGGTCTAGTTTTAAGCAAGTTATTTATTTTCAAATTGGTCGCGCCTTAGAGAAGGCGGAGACAAAAGTGAGACACCGTAAAGGGTGCATAAAGAGTAGTAAATGCTAAAGAAGCAAAATACATGTAAAATAAAAAAAAAACTTTTGAAAACAAACTTTTATTTAAATGTCCTGAAAAGAATAAAATTAACTTTTCCTTTTAAATTTTTACTACTTCATTTCACAATTTATATGATATAAAAGTTTATCGCGTGTATTAAGTACCTCCTTATATTTAAGTAAAATTTGAAATCAATCAGATCTAATCTTTTAATTTGCTTGTTTATCTACACTAGTAAATCTTGCTACAAGCTTATATTTAATAAAAATTGAGTAATTACGTTGAAAGTTGATGACAATAAAAGCTTATTTTTACAGTTTTTTTTTACTTTTTATTTATTTTTACTTTGTAGTAAAGTACCCCGAACTAAAAATTTTGACTTCGATACCAGAATCTAAGACTTCAAAAGTCTCATTACACCAAACATTCCCAATTAAAGCAACGAAGTTTAATTCGCTTTCGTTAATTTTCAACAAATCCATTCATTGGATACTCATATTGTAGGAAAACCTAAGAAATTTCGTCCGGAATCTTTAGAAGTTTACCATATTGGACTTAGTGACGTCACTTTATTTTTCAAATTACTCCTTTCATAAGCCTTTCAAAGCCCTGTATTGAAGGAATTGCATAAAAAATAACTAATCTGCCATTTTGCAACTTCCGCCATAATGACGTCACATAGATGACCATCCAAACTAAACGTGTTATAAATTTTAGCTTATCGGTTGAAGATATCTGCTTTAAAATTGAGTTCCAAGATTCCACCCGCACTAATATAAATACATACATTGTAAGTTAAAAAAAAACCTTAAGATATGACAGAACCGTTGTGTTTAGCGCTCGGTTCTCTTTGTTTATTTCGCAATTAACATTGCGCGATGGTATAATGTACATACGATGAATTATTCACAGATTTTGTAGTTTTCGAATAGCTTGATTGAATGGCGACATGGGTTCTGGACTTTGTGGATTGACTAAACATCGATTGCTATAATGAAGCTAGCCTTACCTTGTTCGGGGATCACAGTAGCAATTAATTATATGTATGAGATAAGAATAAAGTCATATAATACTTAATGATAATGCTATAACACTATCGTTCTCCTCTATTGAGGAGAACGATAGTGTTATAGCATTTACCTCTACAGAGACCACAAGCTGCTTATGCGTTATCATTGCCCTTTCATAGAATTATGTGACACCATGCAAGAAATTCGAGTTAATTAGTATATGTTATTTTCGTATTCAACAATGTAATTCGTATTCAAAATAATTGTTATTCGTATTCGACGTAATTCTTATTCAAAATAATGAAATTTGGTCAGCGTTATTGACCGAGGATCCACGGGTCCGTGCCGTTGATTCGTAAATTTAATGGACTTGTTTTGTTATTATTTCAATGTAGGTGATATTACTATTGCCAGATTACTCGGTTAATAATATATTTTACAAGCACTGTTTATTATTTTTTTACGTGTTTTAAAAGATTTGAAATTTTTGTTACGACCATGTTGTGCTGGCCTAGAATGTTACAGTTTTCGTACGTTTCCTAAAATACGTCTGGAGCGTCTTGCCGTTTATACCTTACTGCGGCTACTTTCCTAAATTCACTCTTCCGAGTAGTAGAATTCCAAAAATGTATCCTATCCCAAATCCCTTTTTTCCTTCCTCGGTTTTCCCCTTATCACCGTTCTTCCCTTTCCGTCTTTTTAGTTGTAATGCCAATGACGGCGATGCGATTAAGCACCCTTAACGTCGGCGTTTATACAGGATAAATTCGTGGACCGCAGAAACTTTCTCTCTACGTAGGGTAAAAATATCATTAATGCAGATTAATACGTTTTATTAGTAGATATAGACAAAAAATATTCGTCATATCTCGCTTAAATTGAAAAGGTACTACCTACCTACATAACAAGTATCAGCTATCGAATTACAAAGAATCCTCAAAATCGGTACACCGGGTGAAAAGTTATGTGGTAACAAACATTAGAGATTTTTAGTCGATATTATCGACCTAAATCTGCAATGTATCGGAAAGAGGCTTATATTATCCAAGCTGCATTTCTCCGCCTATACTATTCAAGTATAGTTCAAACAGTGAGGACCACGCGTGGATAGCAAGGTACAATTAGTCCAGGTAATGTGCTTAAGGTCGAGGATGGGTAGCGATTATGACTCCTGCTTATAACGTTGTCTTCGTGTTAGGCAGTGTTTTGGTAAATGGTAAAACGTGGCAGAAAGGAAGCAATTTTATTCCTGGATACACATACATACTACACATAACCAAAAATTGTGTTACGTAAACGTGGCCATTCACCATACCTCCTATCGTCCAATCAGCATGACGCTACTGATTTGATCAAATAGAATTGACCGTGCGCGGGCGTGGATTGTCATGACAAATATTTGTGTTGTATAGGTATATAGACGAACTTCAGATTTGACATGCTGATTGGACGATGGAAAGAATGGTTTATGGACACCATAACGCTTGAATGCTCCCTATGTTAGACTGGTAACTCTGTCTACTCCCTTAGGGACAGGCGTGTCGGTACACAAATCATATTCGATCCGACAAAACAATGTTAGTTGCCGTTGTATGAAAAGAAATAGAACAACTGAAAGGTTTCTTGCCTTTGTCTTCAGAGACCGCATTTCAAGCTAAATGATAAAATAGTCTTTAATGTCTGACGATTTTGAAATTTACTATTTTAGATTGGCAACATGTCCATTGTGAAAAGAGTGATGAATGTTAAGCAAGCGTAACAAGAATGTGTGTTTTTTGTCGTCCGTATCTCTCTGCTTATCCTGCTAGGGAAATGGCGTTATTATATAATAATAATGAAACATATCGGCTAGACGTGGGCGTACCAGTACACACGAGCGCGCAGCTGGTGTGTACTAGTTTCATCTCTGTTTACCCCTTCAGATGTAGTGCTGTTACTCATTAGCGGCTCGGCTCCGCGAACCCTCTGTCAATAAAGGTGACCAACTCAGACTACACACAATAAAAGGACCATCCACTCGAGCGGAGTATTAGACCAGTATGTCTTTAAAATAAGTTGAGTATCCCAAAAGTTTTGGATAAGGTCAAGATGCAAAAATCACAATGACTGGCGTAACAAGAAGATAATTTTAAATTTACTGGTGTTGATTCATTTTTTGGTTTGCTTTTGTTAAAACGTAAGCTATTCATGCTCAACAACTTATAAAAATTCTTTAATTATTTGATTCGATTATATGTTTTTTTCATTTATTTTAGGGGATTAATTATAACTGAGCGTCACCAATACCGCTAGATCGACTAGGCGATATATTTTCTAAATTTTTTCTATAACTTAAGTTTACCTGTGAAATTGCGTTATCTTTTAAAGATGATGTGGCAAATTCCTGAAAGTGATCGCATATCCATAGTATGTTAAAAGTCAATTTTCTAAAGATGGTCCTTTTCGTAGCATACCATACACATTATGTATGTTGGTGGGCGGATTTTTCTAAATGATTATTGTATCGGTATGCGATGTTTGCTCGGAAAATATAAGTACAAATTCTTTCATAATTATCAAATGGGTTCTTTAGAAGTGTCATAGTTATTTCCTGTTAGGTGTCACTGGCATTACTTAACGATTTTCTTTATTTATTTTTGTACTATCAGAAGTCTACTAGTGTTCAGTAGACACTATAGTATTGACTACAAGTTTCTGTGCCGGAGTAAACACTTTATGATATAAGTACAAAGATTCAATAAGTGATTATACGTCATTGCATCAACTTCGTACTGCGTAATTATAACATGTAGCGACACTATGCAAAATCGAGCAATGATTTCTTTCGAGGATCGATAGGATAGAGTATTGTAATAGTAGTGGTATATTATCTAATTTAATAACCACTGAAATAATACGTTGACGGCAGTAGCTATAATACTGTGGAAATGCCAGTGATTGGTACTCTCACTATTGACTGATAAATAAAAAATAATTTACGACCGAATTATGCTGGCAGTTTTGGCAGATCGACCTTTTTAAGGATGTACTAGATGAACTGGCAAAAATTCTCATTTCGATAATTCTCGCGGAAATACGATCAAAGCATTGTATTGGCTGTTGCAGTGTGCATCATAAAGAAACAATCGTCTATGGCTACAGTACTAAAACAATGAAAAAATATCATCTGGGGTAACAAATACTAGCTTGAGGCGTTGAACACTAAAAAATATATAAAACAACGAATTTGGTGGCACTTCTGTACATATAGATATGCTCATACATATGCTCTATACTCACTTAGTCCTTTCAAATGAATTAAAAAAAAAAACTAAAGAAAGAAAGAAAAAGGCGTTAGTGTATACTAGTATACCCACGATTAGCTGATGATATTAAGTCCTATTATGTGACAGGTGGCAAGCATGTCGTCATAACGGGCACAAAATAATGATTAATCATTTTTATTCACCAATTAAAATCGACTTCTATAAAATTTATTTGGGATCTTCTCTGTAACATGATCTACCTAACACAATTCGTTCATAATTGGCGAAGTAGTTGCGTAACATACATACAAAAAAAGCTTACACTCGAATTAAGAACCTTTTGGATAAAAAGTACAGCTAAATATTTATATCAGAAGAAAAAAAATCAATAAAAAACGTTTTGTGTGCTAGAAACATTGAACTACAATATGTATTAATGTTTTCAGCAAAGATACTTTTTATAAACAAAATACATTAGCGGTTGTTTAAAAATGTGTAAAATTCGTGTTTTTACATTATTTAAAAAACAATGTGAATTGACTGTCCTCGCTTTTAGAAGTAGTGTCCACACTGGGCCTAAAATGGGCAAAGACGAAACCAATTTGCAATAATTCCGCACTACATGATAATTACCTGCTTTCGAATATAATTAATCATCAAAATCGGTAGACCTGGTTTTTTTTAAGTCAGTTAAAAAATACTTGTATGCAATATTTTATATTCAGTCAAACGGTGTATATAAATCTTAAATTCGTCATCGCTTCTAACGTTGTCAGTCTCATTTAATAATAATGATTAGTTTGGTTGAACGCGCCAATCTAAGAAACTGTTAGTTCGAATTCAAAAAATAGATAAACCATTTATTGAGGAAAGCTAACAAAAATTTTGTTTGGGTTATCAATTCTGTATTTTTTTAGTTTCATAACTTTTTAACAGGTCTACCGATTTTGATGATTAATTATATTCGAAACCGAAAGCTAGTAGTTACCATGTGGTCCTTATAAAATTTGAGTGAGATCTGAAGAATATTTTTTGAGTTATTTCTAATAATATGTGTTATACATTGTTGAAATTCTTATATAAATATGAAGAACTGTTTTTGGTTTAATGATAAACAATTTTTCAAGTGTAGTTTGTTATTTTTTCGATGTTAAACATGGTAGTTTAGGTATTATATTTTCGTCTGTTTGTCATTCTGTTTGTATAAAATTATCTCTGGAACGGTTGGACCGATTTTAATGGAACTCCGCTGAAAGATAGATGAGTGTATAGAACATAGGACATAGGCTACATTTTCTTTCTTAAATACTTAGGGTTACTCACAAAAAGCAAAGATAAATATGCAAAGTCTTATGACACAGTAAATCACACATGTAAAATAGCAAATGTAAACTTAGTTTACACACGGATTTTGTTTTTGTTTTGGCCGTCTCTACTATGACGTCTTAAATAACATTATAAATGCAAATCCGTTTTGTTGGTTTGTCCTTCGTGAAGCAACCGATTGACTTATTTGTTTACATAGGATAACAAAAGCTAGTGTTAACCCGAAAATAATTCTCTTGCAAGTTTATAAATTTATTATACATCATGTATATATCATACACCGGTTATGACAGGGACATCAAGAAGTGAAATTCGATTCTTAATATCACGACACTCTTCAAAACAATCTTTACAACAAGAGTCGGTGGTTATAATGTACAAAAATAATTTACCCTGTCCAAAAGCAACACATAAACACGCAAAGATCGCGATGATTTTCACAGACATTGTTCACTGGTCCGGTCCTTGCAGAATGCCTCACAAGACTGATTTGTAAAACAGGTTTATGTGTGTGACAACCACGCATACGTAACTCGTTATAACCCGCGAATTTGCCCCTCGGATTTTCCATTTTTGCTCAATTAATGCAAAATACCCTTCCCAGCAAATTGTTTGAATGTGTGAAATTAAGGTATTTTCTGAAGTAGTTTAAATATATTTTATGGAAATAATTTAGAAGGCGAGAAAACTTCCAAAAAACATAATAGATGTATGTCGATCATTCTTTTAGCTCTCGTCTCGGCTTCTTATAGAAGTTCCTTTAGATATTACGATATCAATAAGGAAAAAGAAAAGGGTTAAACAGGAGGACTGAATACAGGTGCAAAGGTTACTTCATTCCCGAAAGATTGAAGTTGAAAATATAGCAGCAGGTATAAAAAAGGCATATGTTGTTATCCCCTATCTGTGTAATAATCCTTAATTAACTCTTACGATACCAAGTGAAGCAAAGAGGTAGTGACATTCTAGGCTTGCAACACATGCTCCCGTATGCTTTTTAACTGGCTTCCAAAAGGAGCAGAATCAATCTTTTTTTTTGTTATTTGGCCAATTATAAACCGATTTTAACGATTCTTTCTTTGTTAGGTAGGTCAGTTTCAGAGGTGTTCCCTTGATTGGGTGAACGTTTGTATGTAATTGAATTCATATATTTAAAGTGTGCCAGTTTGGCTAGTAATTATTATATCATATTAAACACAGACAAGGCAGTAAGTGTAAGTTTGTTCCGTGTTTTAAGACAAGCCCCTCTGTACTACCCTGAATATGGAAGGCTAAAATCACGTTTCCACGGTCTTTACATGAGGTGGTCTACAATCACCCGCTAGGAACGCCGACGTTGCGTGCATTCCATCAAGAAGATCTGGAATAAAAAGGATAGGGAGTAGGGGGACAAATCTGTGATAACAAGTTATATTTATAAATGTTAATAATAACGCAACAGTACATTACAATTACCATACTGTCTATTGAAATTCGACACCACATTGTCGTCAGAAGTGAAAGTGAAATTTTGGATAGCGGGATATTGGTGTGATAGTTATATTCTCCATATAAGCGCTCCTTTGATATGTGTTTTTACAAAATAGAATTGCAGTCACGCAGATCGATGTAATGATAAAAGATAAGAATACAAAGGGGTTATTATGCGTATAAATTCACCTTGAGATGGGAATGTTAAGTCTCTTGCATAAGTGTACCGGCTACCTTACCTTCAAAATCGAACCACAACAACGACTAACATTGATGATATGGCGAAAGGAATAACAAAAAAAGTGGTATTTTATTAATTCGGGCGAGTCATCGCTGAACTTTACCACATATTTCGTCATAATTATAGTGTCGTATTTATTATTCGTATGCCGATTATAAGCTCACTGACAGGAAAGCAGTTCGCTTTATAGCTAGACCTATCAACATGGTTTCGTGTGCCTTTGAAGAACAATAAGAAACTTGAACTGATATATTGCTAGTTAACATTTTTGTTATCTCGTAGAAAAGCAAATAAGCGGACGGATCTCCTGATGGTAAGAGATCATCGTCGCTTATATACACTAAAAGTGTTAATGTTGCGTTAACAACTTTGAGTGTGGGATAAGACTTGCGTAAGTGGGTATAAATAGATATACTAAATAGTCGGTAGGCTACTTTACTCTCCAAAGCGGAATACGACAATGGCAAGCACTAACATTATACTAATGAGTACATGCGCATAGCTTCTGCTTACTTTCACTAATCCGGAGGAGGGGGGAGAAAGGGATTAAGTCTGTTAGTTCATATTTGAATGTCCGGTGTTGGGTTTATTTGACTATTTTCACATGGTATACGTTGACCTATATAAGTAGGTACCCACTTATATAAATCTACGTATACTATGTGATGTTTATTTAGGTGGGTTTTACTAAACCTTTTAGACACATGTTGAAAAATTGACTGATGTTTAATTCTTTAGATAAAAAGGGTATTAATGCTATGGTTTCATAATTGATCTTATCCAGGGAATGTATTCGTATACATTGGTGTAAATTCCTGGGACGTTCTTTGCTCCACATGGCTTGGCGCCGAAACTCACGATACCCACAATTTCAAACAGTCTTCCAGTATGGTGCATAAGAGGCCCACCGGAATCACCAACACACGAGTCCTTTTCTTTGATACCGCCGGCACAAATGTGACCTTGTGACAGGTTTATATTCCGGTTATGAGCATATAAGTTGTACATCTTCTGGCAGTCCTGAAATAAATATATATGAATATTACATGAACATGTAATAGACGTGACATGACATGCCTCACCCGGGAAAAGTGAGACTAATACAGACTTACGGGCCACTAATACACGCTTACTTGCCTGATGCATGATGTGATAAGTGACCATCGGGCACACTCAGTCCCGGGCAGTTATGTTTTTAAGAAAAACGGGAAAGATCTTTAAAAATTTGGAATGAACTTTGTCAATACGATAATAAATTACCTCTTGCATCAGTCGGCGGCGGAACAGCACCGACGATGCTAAATCCTCAAATAATAATAAACTTGACTGGATATAATAATAACAGTCCCGGTCGAATAGATAATAATGTTTAGTTTACGGGAAGTTTTAAATTTTAATTAGTCATCCCTACGAACGATGTAGATCGACAAGCCGCGGGTACGAATCCCAAATATCGCAAAATATATTATCGTACGTCATATCGGCATATATACGGGGTAAATGTACGGACCGCCGAAACTTTGACTCTGCCTACCTTTTTACTGATAGATATTTTGATGATGTTAAAATAAGAATTATATTAAAAAATATACGCTCGATATGGCGACAGGTTTGCCTTAATAATATCATTAGCTATTAGGTTATTCTAATGCACACTTGTGACGCTTGTGTACTAGTTTGACCTCTGTCTACACCTTCGGGAATGATGGCCGTGATGATGTTTATTGTTTTTTATTACCTATACTCGTATACATACCTACTATCAAGTATTTATACGAGTTTTGTCATACATATCACTGGAAACAGTCGTATGTAGCTCAGCACTGTTAGGTCCCTGTTTGGCCAATAACAACCGTGGTGGAAAGACAACCGTGCTTAACCTGATTGTAAAAGTCTCATAACTTAGCTTTGTGTGGCTTTATCCTTTTGTTGTCTCCTGTATTGAAAGGAAGGAAAACCAGGATACTTTTTTTTTACTCCTCCTAATATTCTGTTCAATTCGTTGCGGGTCCCAAGACGGCTTAGTTTTTCCCTGGGCATAGCTGAGTTCATATCTCAGTGTCATTACGAGGTTGCCGCTGTTGATTCTGGCGTACAGTAGTTACAGCGGTGGGAATGAGAGGCGAGTCAATTGCCCAATGTAGTATGATATTTGTTTTTTCTTAGTAGCTATGAGTATTTATTAGTTACGTTTATATTTATGTATATCTATTTAATAGTATAGTTGACTAACATCCATATCACAAGTAAATAAAAATAGATATATGTATGTAATTTGTCTATTATATTTGTTGTTAATAATAATAATAAATTTTCCCTTGCACAAAGGTAAGGGCAGTAACTACGTAACACGTGCGTATGAAGAATGTTATATCAATACCGTTGCGAATAAGCCTGTACATTTTTGACGGAAAAATAATGTCGACTCAATATAAAGGCGCCCAAGAATTATTGAAATTTCTTAGCTTTTAAATGCAATTAACAATAAAGTTCTTTCTTAAAACTTGTTAAGTGTCAGTCTAACGAGATGCGTCAAACAAAATGCCAGCCAGATTTTGAAAAAACTCGTTTTCAAACGTTGTTTACTATTTAAGATATTCTGTCAAAATATATTAAGTCAAATGAATAGATCAAATCACTGGTCTGAGATCAGATCAGGTCAAAAAAACCTCCTTAGCTACTTTGTAGTATACCACTTTGGACAACGGCTGATCACATACTATTTTAAAAATGTTCAATACATGGTTTGTAAAGGGGCTAATGATTTGATGGGGGAAGGGGAAAATATTTGGGATATTCAAACATTTACAGCAAACAAATTGAGGCAAAATAGGCAGATTGGCCTCGATTCATAGTCGATTCTATGAACGACGACTGTGAAATGTCAGAAGTACACAAGTCACAACAAAATTACAAACTATAATTTGTATATTTTTGTTTTGTTTGTAAAACTATTAAAAATTAAAACCTATTAACACAATAATATTCTAATAATGCTGTGACAGGATCTTAAAAAGCAGTTTTACTATTATAAAACATAAGAATGATTGTCAACGCTCCAGATAGCCCTGTTCAAGCAGAGGTGATATTTGTTATAGAAGTAACATCAGCTAATAGTCCATACATAAGTGAACTAAAAACAAACTACATTGTACCTACATTAGAGTAAGTAAATATATAATGTTTTTTTTGGCTATATCTTTAAATTGACTAATGTATGACTTTTGTTCAGCCTGACTTGAATGCTTGAATGAATATTTGCTTCAGTCTTCTTGTAATATGTTGGTATATATGTATCTTCACGCCCATTTTCCTATAAAGGTGTAGACAGAAACTATACCCACAAATTCGACCTCCCTTTACTATTTAATAGGTATTTGATGAGTTTATTTTTAAACTGTATATATTCTGCACTTAGACAATACCCTCTTGTCATTTATTCTAAGCTTTTACAACTCCATTAATAATAATTATTTTTATTCACCGATACACAAGCTAACTTTCATAAAATTAATATGAAACCACCTCTAAAGCATAACCTAACAAAAATAATCCTTAAAATCAGTTTATTATTGACAGAGAAATTGCATAACATTCATGACAGCAATATGTCGCATGATTCTCAGTTGTGGCTTATTTCAGGAAAACTGTAAACCTGCAGGTTGATATGATAATGAATTATAATTATACAGTGTAAAGAAAACTCTGTTTGGATAGGCCTTGTTTTCAAGATTGATTGCTGACATACCTAAAATTGTACTGAACAGCTAAACGCATACAACTGAGTTGCTAGTGCAGTAAATTTTGCATTATATTAGAAGAAATGTTGCACAAAAACATTATATTA